>KZ538207.1:42713-100362 GCA_000934665.2 Catajapyx aquilonaris | reverse complement strand
ACACATACACTCCCCCCCCCTCCATCAATTTTTGTTTCCTTTTCCTGTTGCACATCTCTCCCCCCTTCCCATCTATTTTATTATTATATGAGTATAATTATTTTCCACAAACGGGATTATTTTTTTTATTTATCTGTGTGTCCCAATGTTTATTCAAAATTATTTGTGTTTTTAATGTGTTTTTTTTTGTTTACTTTTCCTCACACGAAATGGAAATGTGTTCTGAAACTGACTGTGTTACTCTTAGGAAGCAAAAGCTTGCTCTGTGGGTTGGGACTAAAGATAATGAATTGAACAGAACTTTTGACAAAAAACTTCTGGCCATTTTCTTATTTTTTTTGCACTTGCAAAAAAATTCTCCGCCTTCAATCGAACTTGTGCACTGACGTCACTTCAGTTGTACGTTTAAAGTGTAAAATACCAGAAATGAGCGAAATGTGTTGTAGACAATAATTTGCCAATTTCATTTGCGAAAGTTTTTTTGGCACTGAAAAATATTACGTATTGTTTACGGATGGCTCTGGTGCGACTTACTAGTGTACGTGTTTTGGTAATTGTATGAACTAGTATGTCGAGCACATATTGTGACGTCAGAATTCAAGTTACATTTCAGCTATTACACCTGCCTTCTGCCTCTGGAAAATTTTGCGTTTCAGGTGAGTCCCTCTTGGCCCACCTTTCCCCCCGCATTTTAACCATCAGCGTCAGAAGAGGGACCTAATGGATTGTGATGTAAGTGCAGCTCGTCTCTTTTCACCCCTTCGTTCATGCATATGGAAACCGTTGGGAAGCACTTTACTCCTGGATGGCTGCCTTCCTAACGTAATTATCATCACAGGAGAGGACCTGAAAAATATGGGGACCACCCTTTGAGGATTCCCCCTCCCCTCCTCCCCCTCCCCCCTTCTCTCTCACTCCCCGGGTACCCATTCTCCCAAAAACCTAGAGACACTAGGGGCTTTGCCATTGCTCACTTCATTATTATCATTTTATAAAGAGCGAGTGTTTGAGAAATTGCGACGCTCAATTTAGCACCTAATATGATTACACCTCCTTCTCTGCTAGATCCTGCCATTCCATATATATATATACACCGAGAGGCTTCAATCTGCAAATTTATTTCAGCTGGTAGATGAACCCGAACCAAACCAGGAATCGAAAAACGGAAACATTTGCGCTCGTCACGGTCACATCTCCTTAGGAATGGCGAGAGGGGTAGAGAAACTCCGTAATTTTATTCCCCTAGAGTCCCCAACATTAGAAGGAAAATCGGCCCTAATGATGCCTACTTTTTTTTTTGGTTAGGCCTATATCACCCCCTCCCCCCCCTTCAAATCCAATCCCAACTTCTTTCCCCCCCCCCCCCNATCGCCGCAATAGCGAAGGCTGGAAAGGCCGCATTTTTCATCGCCCATATGCAAATGGAGCGCCGGGGAAATTGGGAAGAGAGAAGAGGGTGGGGTAAATTGGCAAAAAGGAGAGGGGTTTTTTTTGGGGGGGGGGGGAGGTGAAGTTGGTGGAGTGTCCTTGATGACGTTCCTCTTGGGTGGATACGAGACGCCTGTCCTCGTCATTTGCGACGACGAGCATGACACTTGCCATCCCTCACCTTTTCCTCATCAAATCCAGACCCAGCAGGGTTTGGGGTCGGATCAAAAGCTGGGTGGGGGATAAAGGAATCTAATCGGGCTTTCAGGCAGGATGGCATCATCAGAGTCATGCTTTAAGACTTGATGCGGTAGGCCTAATAAGTAAGTTTCCAAGCACATGCGTGTATGACCAGTCCAAATGACAAGATGAAGTTCATTGCAGCAACATAGCAACAACAATGGAGAAGTTAACAGTGCTTCGAAGGTGTCAAATTGGGCAAAACCTTTCTCATGTGATGGTTGGACTGAGGCTGTAAACGGCTCTCTGATACTTATCACTACCAAGAAGAGCAATAACAACTTCAGCAGTGAAGCGAAGTGCGGTAAGTGGCCAGCAAGAACGCGTTTCATACCTGTATAATGCTAATTCTGTTTTTATACTGAATATCGTCACTAACTCCTAGCCTATCACTAAGGTCTAAGACCCTTCGGTATAAGTTAACTGAAAGCACGAAGGGCTCTAAGGTTAAATTTTGGGTCAATTATCGTCACACTTCATGCAGCTTTCACTGCAAAATTGAATTCCTTGTCGTCGATAACCCAACTGAGCATGCAAAATTTGTCCCAATATTGAATAAATAATCATAATTATCAACACTTGCACACTCTTACTTTTGCGTAATATTTCGCTTAAATAATATAATAGCTCTGGAGAACCTTTTACATGCAAGGATAGGTAATTGACACTGCAGAATTCAAAATATTGTCGTTAAAAATGAAGATATAAGTGAATATTTAAATGACTTGCTGTGATTAGTGAAAGGAGCCAGTGGAAGGTTCCGGCGAGGTGCGAAGTATAGTATAGTGGGCGCACGTGGTAGTGCTCTACTCTGGAGCCTCCTTGGTCTAGCGCAGGGTCACACTAATTCAACATACTACCCGACAAGCGGGGGCTATCGGGGGCTTTTTTTTTTTACATGCATCCGTTAGGCTTTAAAGTTTAAACCATTTATTGTATACTGTCAGCGAGTGGTGGCAAGCGGTGCAAGTTGTTTCATCTTACTTTTTGTGCAACGTTTCTTAAGTATAAGGAGGGGTCAAGTGTTTATTCAAAAATAACATAAGCTAAATTCTCACCAGAGGATATTTGTGCTTAAATATCAAGTGCGTCATCAAATCACGTAGGAAGAATAATTTCAGCCATTTTCACCCACGCATATGACAACCAGGGAATATTGCAATAACTGCATGAAACGCATCGCGAAATCCAAAACGGAAGAGGGGCAGTGTTTTCCAATTTCCAATCTAAAGTGTCATTGTGTAAGTCTTGTCTTTCATTTACTGTTCCTTAAGGAATGTTTTGATAAAATTCGCAAAACCTATTTATGTCGTCCTAAACTGGGCTCCGCGCCCACTGGGTGCGTCGGTCGCCCGGGAATGTTGTGGACTTGTGGTGTGTTGTATAATGGCAGAAGTATAGGGGTAGAAACCGTACAATATGCAAGAATGAAATCCACTTCAGGCCTACTTCATCCATATAGGCCTACTCGATATGCTTCAAACAGGCCCACGACGAAGCAAATTTTACCTTTTGATGCGTATTGCCCGGATATACTATAGGCTACTGCTGAGTACTGCATGATACTGTTCCTTGTACTGTACACTGTACAACATATGTACAGTACTGTATTGAAGCTGCTTCAATTGGTACATGTTGTGGCCACTGGATGGCAGCGCCATGTTAGGGCAGCACAAATCTTCACCAGGATTGCGCTCTCTTGCGACCACAAAGAGAAGCTCAACCGATTGCGAGTACAGACAGTGGATCAGAGTACAGGAAGTGCATGTTAATGTTTGTAAATCACCCAGTTATAAATTGAGGAGTCGAACATTAATTAACAGATTAGTCGTGGACTATCATTCAAAGAATTCTTTCATAATTTCCTTGATTTTTTGATCAAATACTTGGACACACAATCAGACATTTAATTCTTCCTGCAAAAATATTGATGATTTACGCCTGTTTACGCTTTGCTACTAGAAATTAACTTGTAAAATGCGACTTCGGTGTTAAAGTAAAACCAGCGACTAAACGGAGATTTTCAGTGCCTATTTTTCCACCCTTCCAGCATAAAACTGAAAAATATTAATGTCAACCTTATAGATCTGAATTCAATATAGGGCGAATATTCATCAGCACTTGTAATATACCTTACAGGCAGTGTACTTACCGGTATATCTGACAATAATGTATTGCCATACGTTGAAGGGAACTACAGTATTGACAATAATTATAAAAGATGTTTATATGAGTGTCACTTAACCACCTACCAAGGGCGAGACTTATTTTGTCACAATATTACGACATAGGCTGGACAGGGCAGGTTCAGACAAATACAATTTCCGAGCACTTCGATCGCACCATGGTGTTATCAGAAAATGCACACCAAAAACACTTGTGCATCTCTGTACCTTCACGTACCTGAGTGCTGATCGGAAAATGAACAAGATTAAACACAGGAAATGCAATTTACACTTGATATCGACCTACAAAATATACGTATCCAGGCCATACCGGTATGATTATCTTCCTGGATATTATTTCTTACTCAAATTGAAAGCAATTACACATTCTTTCTTCTATACACAAAGACACTGCAAAAACAGTAAGCATGACTTCGTCAGCTTTCAAGCAATGTAATATTCTACAAAAAAAAATCAACTATTTGCTGTTCATGCCTATACATGCCCGTATACTTCTCTGTCTAAAGCGTGTAAATAACTGGTGCAGTAATATTTCATGTCATGCATCATTTTGGAAGTGACACTCTGCTTATAAAACTCTGACTTATCCTGATTGGCTCAGCATCTAGTGAGAATGAAATTTCCTGACTATCTCACCTTATAAATTCTGACCTCTGACGAGTATATATTGCAATATTATCAGAGTCATATGAGTGGTCACAGGTGCTGGTATTGCAGTGTCCGCGATCTGATCTGAATTATATGAATGGCTCAACTGTACACATTTAATTCCGTCGCCAATAGAATAAGCTCAAGTTGTCCACAAAATATTCGGGTTGAAAAGAACAGCCTGGGCAACAGATGCTCGGGGTCATCTCACAACACTCTCTGAATACACCCTCGCACATTTGTGACAGAATTGTACGGGGGACCACCCCACCAACAGTTCATCACATCCTCTGGAGTCACAACCAGCAGCCGAAGCACATTGCCTTATATCCTGGTGCCTTTTTCGAACACTTCTCACCTTCTGACCTTCGCAGCATCGATAACCATGCGGCACGATGAGCACTCCGGATATACAGCGAGACACGTCGGGTGTACGCACACGGAGACATTATATGCCAAGTGAAGGCTATAATTAAACACGCGGGATATGACACCCAGACGAGACATTGTATTCCGTCGCAACTCATCGCGTGAGTGACCGCATGATTATAGAGTTCAATCAAGTCTTCTGTCCATCGGTGGTCGTGCGGTACAGGGTGCGCCTACTCGGGACCCGGTCGAAGGTCATCCCAATGAGAAACCAAAAGCACTAGTGTTGTCCTCTCATAAAAGACAGACTCGCAAGGGCCCTTTGGGAACACCATGTACTCTATAGTGCCCATGAGGGCAGGTGTGGCAGCAGAAGAAGTCTGCCTCCAGCAGAGATGTGGACCGGACACACAGCTACCGGGGCCAACTAAGCCCCGGGGCAAACTGGCCCCACAAGATAAAACATTGGACTCGACCGATACTGCTTGGAGAGTGTCTGCAAAAATCGCCCGATGCCTTGTAGGATGAAAGGGGATCAAGGAAATTGGATACAAGAATAGTCTTAATAGAGCAGATAAAAGTCAACGTCAAGGAAGCACGCATGTACGAAAAATGCCAGTTTGCAAAATGAAGCATGTAAAATGGGGCTAATTGCAAACCATATTTACAGAAGAATAGTTGTAAAATTAGTTACTCGTCTGGCAGTCATTTGAGTCACACAATCACCTATATTGTGATGTTGCTGAGTAATATTTAGTGTTAAATTTCAAGATAGGTCTATGTTCCTCAACTGCATAAAAATTGAGATCCACAGATTTTAACCTGCCATAACAGATTACAGATTTGTTGCATTCCCTGTGATTAGCCTACTGTTTCTCTCTCAAAATTCAAAGAAATAGGCAGCATGAATGGCCTGCCGTTTATGCAATCATCACGTTATTTGTTCCACATCTTGCCTTAAAATAATTATTATTGCAGTGACTTCATGTAACATTATGTTTCCAGGCGCTTTACCAACAATGTTACAACCAGCTGGTTTCATGTTATTATCAGTAACTCCAGAATCACCCGTTGTTCTGATAATGCCAATTAATTTGACAAGCCATTAAGTGACAGCCATCTTTGATTATCCATGATGAATTATAATAACATCTTATGCCCAAACCGTGTGTAATTAAAATTAAGTTAAATTTCAAGCTACTGTAGGCCTACCTTCCTCGTTAGCCATGTGTAAATGCACTTTACTGCCGATTAACCGGGTGCGGATTATCGGGATTATCCGTACGTCGCCAAAAAGTTAAATATTACAAATCAATAAGTCCGAGGACAAATTCAATGTGTTTCGCAAACGAACAAAAATAACTTCTAGAAAACAAAATGTCTGAACTTTACACTCTGAATTTTTATCAATTTCACATCGACACTCTTGCCATTTATTGTTGTTAGAGGAACAACAGTAATAAGAATTTTTATCAACAAATAATAAATTGGTCCTTAAATGTTCACACACCATTCAATTAGTATACACAGAGCAGATTAGCATCATCCATCGTGAATAATAACTGGGGCAACAAAGAACGGAACTTCTTATGCAAGCTAATCCCAAAAACCAATTCATCTCACTGGATGGACTGTCCTTAGCAGGAGGCAACACCTCGAACTAGCAACACTGCTCACCTGCTTATAGATGAGGACTACTGGTCAGCATCTTATTCAACAGTGGATCTCATCAAAGCCCACCCCATCCTCCCAGATCACAACCACTCACAAACTAGCCCTCGCAATAATACTATCAACCTGTCATTCCTTGATAATAATAATAGACCCAATATGCTGGCATAATTATGCTTGCCATACAGTAAAATGTGAATATTATCATATTTCATCAAACATGTTTATACTTCTGATGTGTCCTGCGAATCGAGCAACAAAATAATGTCCTGATTGACACATATTCCGTTTGCGTAATAAGAGGCAACATCGGCCAATCGTCGACGCAATAGTTGCATGGCATGTAGGGCCTATGCTAGAAAAATTGCCAAATATTTTTGCGGGTTTCCCCTGGTATACACTGGTATGTGTTATGCTTCGAAAAATGTACGTCACGTGCATTCAAGTCTCTTTTTTTGTCTTGAATGCAAGTGACTAACAAATACGGTATTTACTGTATACAGGCTAATACTAATAATTGTACCCACTAGATGGCAGCACCTTCAGAATTTACCTTTCCGCCCACCACCACCATCTGCCGCCCTAATTCCACACTACGTCCATCCATGCTATCCACAAGTAAAACAACAATTCATTTTAACAAAAATATTAAAGTTGTCTCATTCTAAATATTTGTAAATCCCGAAAAACAGGTCTTGCTCGCTTTAATATAAGTTCCAGTTCTGAACCGGACCGCAGTGCTACCAATCCCGTACAGTGTGCCCAACCTCGCGGAATGAACTTTTTTTTCTTTTTTTTCTCTTTTTGATCCGAAGGCGAGAGAGAGAGAGAGAGAGAGAGAGAGAAAAAATGGCGACGACTGAACCGTAGGAGCAAGTCGGTCCCGGGCAATTCCTGCCAAGAAATCAGCGACTACGGGTTGTCGCCTCTCTCTCCCGGCTCCTCTGGAATCCACATGATCAGTCGCATCCTACCAGAGCCAATCAATCAACCGCAAGCGACATATTAGCCTTCAAAAGTAGGATAACAAGCCCCGGACACTGATAAACCGAAGGGGAAAAAAATTAATTGTTCTGAATTTTCTCTCAATTTGTACTCGTGCTGTTTATTGTTATTAATTTTTTGGAGGGGGCCAACCGCGCCTTGGCCTTGGTTTTTTTTTTGGAGTTTCCTCGCTGGACGAGAGGTGTTGGGGGTCTGTGGAAGTGGGTGTCCTCGCAGCCAACCCAATGAGTGGTGAGTGACTGCTGCATTTTTAATCATGTTTTGTCCACAGAGTGGTTCAGAATGGTGAGGTCAATGGCACGGTGTGATCTGAAATGAGTACCGTGAATGTCACGCTTGGTAGGGGCACGTAGGTGATGCTGAAGCAAGCAGACGACGGCAGTATGTTTTGGCATGATACGTTTCATTGTCACGGCAAGTGTTAAATGTGGCTACCAAGGCAGTTTTGACACATTGCACGTAATCGTGGATACTGTCGTCGTCTTCATTATGAAGGAGTGCGAGATTGCCGCTAGGTTAAATAATGTCGCATTCATTGCGCATGCAAGAGGAATATTATTTCTAGCGATGATTAGGATGCATATTATTTTGTTCATATTTGTTATTCATTAATATATTTATTTCTTGATTATCTACCAATGTTTATACAATTGAATATTTATAAATTATTTTATCGCTTAGTTATTTACTATTTTTGTATTTTCAATTTTTTTCGGTATTGCTATTTTATTATGTATTTGCTATTTTATTGTTTTTATTTAATATTTATTGTCTGTGTATTAATTTATTTTATGTGTTATTAGTTTACTATTTTATTATGTATTTATTTCTTTTCTATTTGTTTCTTGTTTGGTATTTATTATTTATTTTGTTAGCAACGTATTATTTATTTATTTACTACAGTAAAACCTCGATATAACGCTCTTCAAGGGACTGCCCGAAAGTAGCGTTATAAGCGGGTTAGCGTCATATGAGGGAGCGTTATATCAAGGTTTTACTGTATTTGTTATCTATGTATTTTATTTATATTGCTATTGCATTTTTTTAATGTTATTGAAATTTTTTAATAAATTCTATCTAGCATGAAAGCCTTCTTACATTAATTCAATTGTGGTTATGGCCGACTACTTGATATTGTGGGCATCCGAGGTTTACGCAATCCTACGTCTGATGACAGTAATGTGTATTGCATGTGCATGTTAAAGTGTGAATCATACGAGAGAGGTATTATCATAATAATTCTGGCAAAATTTTCTTGCATTTGGCATCATCATATATCTTGGCACTTGCTGGGAGAAATCAGTAGATGGTGATTTTAAAACTGAAGTAAACGTATTCATATATCACTTGGTAAATTCAGCGAGTAAATGACTAACTCAAAATAATAATGCATTTATGTAATAGGTATTTTGGTAAAATGAATAAGCCTTGTGGTAGGCTATTTGCAGAATGAGTCAGCAGTACCGTACAGGTTATACTTAAGACTTCACCTTGTCAGATTACAGTACGTGAGTGCTGTACCACCAGCAAAAATTAGTTAGTGATAGACCATTGTTTTCTTTTAGTGCAATTTTTAATATCATTTTCTGCTATATCTTGTGGTAATTACTGATGTTGTCAGGGACATTAAAAGTTGTGTAATGGAGTTTGTATATTTCTTCATGATTTGCATCAGTTGCAATCAGTCATTATTGTCACTTTTTTGAGGATAATGTTTTAATTTGTTCAGTATATTGATGCCATATACGCTGACAGTCTATGGTGAAATATGACATGCCTAGTATCAACTCTTCAATTTTGGAAATGCTACAAAGTGAGGGCAATATTTTGATCTTCACGAGGTCTTTGACCTGAACCTAACTTACCTAATCTGTTGCTGTGGGTGACCTTTAAACTAACCGAAGTGAAGAATGCCAGTCGCTCCTATTTGGCACAGCGGTGCATTGGCACCGTAACATTGGGGGGGCTTTGGCATCGTGTCAGCTCATTGCATTTGTCAATTTGGGATGTCTAGCTCTGAGCTACATTCCATTATTATTCAAATTGTTGGCTGGAAGTAGAAAAATGTGCACAATTTATGGTAGATCTAGATTAATATTCAAAATTCTCTGCACATGTGGTGGGAATTTGAGGCAGTTTAGATGTAGTGATTGGCATGCCCCATAGAATGTAATGATTTGGAATAACAACAACAACAATACTACTACTACTACTACTAATAATAATAATAATAAATAACATTGATGATTACTGTAATTCAACTTTTTGCATTAGGCTTTTTTAAAGGACATCCATACTGTTGCAGTCAGACTTTCCCAAAGGCAAGGTTAGTTTTAATTATCCTTTTGTATATGTACTGTACAGAAAGATACTAACTCACAGAATTTATAATAAGATATTTCTCTTATCAGATTACACAGAATCCATGTCTACACTGTTTGTGTGACTGCAGTGTACATATGAAACTGTTGTCATCTGTTCGGTTACCCATATTTTGGTGCATACTGCTTTTTATTAACTATTCGAGTTACTTTTGCAGGAATCAATATCATAACTAACTATAATAGTTGATTAATATGTGATGATGTCGAATCTCATTTGTGATATTTAACTACTGACATCAGTAATCGAGGATATTACCTTTTTAGAATATACTGTACAATACACCTTCTGTCTTTCTGAAGCTGTCGACAAAGCTGCTTTTATTTAACCTCACATTGGTATTTTATACATGCTGTATTAAAAGTACTGTCAAGAGCAACTGACATTACATGAATTACATTTATTCCTGCTTATATTCTATATTTTTTGGGGAAAAGTAGCAATTAACATAGTCATATCACTGGCTTTGAGCAGCAGTAGCATATTTTAATTCCCCCTGGAAGTAGCTGCTTCAGAGGAATTACTTTTTTTTTAAATCAATTCTAATTATGAAATCATATTAAGCAGTGATCGCCATAACATTCAAATTTGATAAAATTATGCATCTTCCAGGCTGAACTAGAACTGCCCATGTTTTTATATACCGGTATATAATGTATTACCTGATTATTAATTTAATATTTGGGTGTCACACACTTGAAGCATTATTAGGAGACTCTTCAACCATTACATTACAGCTTTGATATCATACTCAAGGGCAATTTTCCGTCGTTTTTTTTCCCTCCGCTCCCTACTTTTCCAACATTCGATTTGTTCTCCGTTATCTGAATTGTTCTTTGGGTGGTTGTAAAGATTAGCGAGGCTGAGTCAATATGACTCACTGATTGTTACTCTTGATAACCTGGTGCGAGAGCTTGGGGAAGGGAAAATTACCACCAGCTGGTGAGGATCACATACATATTATAGCTTTTTTTTTTTGTGCTTTCTTGTTTCCTTACTTCTTTTTTTTTTTTCTTCTTCTTCTTGTCTCTCTTCGTCTGGCCTCCAATTTAAATGTCTTTTCTTAGTCTTCGTATTTTTAGTTCCAAGTTCGTAGTACCTTGGCCTTCAGCTGATCATTCATGTTTTCTCCGGTTTTTTGCTACGTGCTATTGTACAGTATGAGACAATACAGAAGTGAGCGTTTGTATCATTTTTAAAAAATGCAAATCGTACGACAATATTTACCTTTTATTTGGTGAATATCACATGGCCGAGGTGCACAACAATTATTGCAATTATTGTAGGTAGATCAACATAACCTTTAATTCTGTTATTTTGAGTATTAAAATTTGCTAACAATTTTCAATTTTCAATTTTTTGGCAACAATTAAGGAAAAAATAACTGGCATTTCTATATCCCGATTTTTATATTACTTCTTGCTATTATGTATTATCCATTGTTCGCAACTGTTAAGCTACAATTAACGCGTTTAATATGACCACAAGTGATGTCAGAGCCCTCGATGCAAGTCGTCGTGAACAATACTTCTGGATCACCCTGTAGAGAATGTTTGGCAGTGTCCTGTCAACTTTGCCCTTATTTATATGCAGGAGAATGCCAACCGCACATTCACAAATCGTTTATCTCGCACTTACAACGATGCAAACGACCTAATAATCCGGGTCAAAATTATATCCCAAATTTTTTTTTCTGAAAAATAAACACAAAAAAATAGATGTTTTTCTAGAGAGCAAGAGGATGTGCCTTAGAAAAAAACTGTCGGTGGAAATGAAATCTGCCTAGCTGCCCCAAAATAGATTCCGGGGACTCCGCCCTTTTTGTTCAGTGCCACAGACCCATCCGGGTACAAACACCCTGTAGCGACAGACAAGTTACGTGTCAGAATCAATCGGTGATATTTGATTGACTGGATTCAATTTTGGGCAAAAGGTGGGGGTGAGATATTCGCATTTTGGATGGGAGGACCGTTTGGCAATGACAGAGGCATGTTATGAGGTCCCCCAAGGCGCCTAATTATCAGCTGACCTGATTAACACCGAGTTGGCAATTGAGCTGTGACGTCAGAGGTGTACAGGATATGACATTACCCATGTCACAAAACTGAGGAGGGTAACATTACAACAAATAATTACACCAAAAGCAAACGTGCAACAGAAGCAACAATCACATTTTTTTTAAAAACCGGTTGGTGGAATAAACAATCTGTCATTTCTTACAATATTCGTTTGGGTATTTGGGCAGTGCACCACCCTGTAGATAGATTGTCTCCAAATGATGTCGCCAAAATGCTTTTGGGATGAGGGGGGATCTTTTCTTTGAGAGAGAATCGAGGCCAGACAGAGATTTATGCGGTTTGCTTAACTTCATTAATCGATTTAGGAGGATGCTTTCATTCGATTCGGATTTGAGCGGTTCATGCCCTTTCGACTGAATTGGCTTTTGTGTCACAATGTACTCTGGAAATATTTGGATATGAAATGTTTCATATACGAAGCGACAGCCCTGCTTTTCATGTATAGATATACACACAGAAAAAGATACTACATTGGGTCAGTTAAAAATAAAAAGGTTTTCAAGTGGAATGTATCGGAAAATATTACGCATTTTTTTTACAGTCTTGAGCACAAATTGAAGCGAAAACCACTAGAAATCTGTTAGGAATTAACAGCCGTTCCCATCTGAACAGGCTTCGTTTAACTGGAGCTTTATAATTCAGCTCGCGGCAGAGATTACGACATGCCCATTAAATAGTGATCAAGATCCATTATTAAATCTGAGAGACGCTCGTGGATGAAACTTGGCCAACAATTTAGCAGTTTTGGAAGGAAGTCCTTGGCATTGGTTCGCAATTCATGAGATTTCCTCCCCACTGTTCGTGTCCGATTCGGGTTCAAAATTAAGCACGTGCTACATCTTCCATAAAGTTTGCGCAGACAAAGTTTCTTCTGGTAGTTTTCAAGTCTGATTAGTCCAGTTTGCTGGGCAATACCTGGACATGGTGACTAATCATTGATAGTGACCTCTTGGAATGCCTGAGGTTAAGCACCTCTTACTTGTCAGGTAGATTACCTTTTACTTTTCAAAGTCCCGATAATAATGTCCTCAAGGTATTCCAGTGTCATGTTATCAACTCGCTAAGAGCCGAGTTCACAACACTTAATGAGGATTGTAGTTAAATTTGAGTGCTTTTTGGCCCGTGTTTTGTGTTCCTGAATAGCTCCACCCTAAAGTTTATTTTCCTTCATTTCTTTTTTTCCTTCTCTTAGCGCCTAGCTGCCATTAGTAGAATATTCAATGAGAGGCTGAATCATCCCTCCTTACCACCTTCTGTTTCGCCACTCCGTCCTTCCCACGCGGTAACCTTGCCTGGATAATTAAATTCTATTGCACCAGCCTAATAACATAGCGGCAGCCATGTTGGATGGGTTGTGTGACGCACAGGATACAAGATCAACATATTGATACGGTGCATTATTCATTCATCAAGCAACATCCATCAGGACAGGTCCCCAACTTCTTGTGTATAAAATATTCGCAATTTTGTGTATCATTTGGAGCTTTCCAGTCTGCAGACTTTTGGGTTTCGATTTGTCAAAATGGTATCAATTTGTGCAGCCTTGACCCACTAAAGGGCGGAGGTGGATATTTATGGTGCCATTTTGAACGGAATTTCTGACATTCCATGAACAGTGAGCATGCTTTCAGGGCGTGAGAGGTATCCATAAATTTGGGAAATATTTTAATAACTTGAGGCCCCCCTCTTTTAATAACGTGTGAGAGTAAGGGAGTCTGAATTCATCCTTTGGAATCTCATGAACTATAACATATATGCACTCTTCACCTTATTTAAAAAAAACCGTTATGGGAGGATTATGAACTTCTTATTTTGCGATAATATATTTTTTTTAATGTGACAGCAAATGCATATGCTGTTTATTTTAGGGAAATGTCATGGATCAGTAATTGATTCAATTTGTCACACCATTGTTATTGCAAACATTTTATGCAAAGCCTTTGAGAAACAGTAATACAGTGGAGCATCGATTATCCAAACAGAGTCTGCCAAGGGGGTGTTCGGATAACTGATTGTTCTGATAACCGATCATTTACGGGGGAAAATCGGTGTCATAGGAGCAATATGAAACTAAGAAACAGTGATATTAACCACAAAACTGTATATTTTCTGTCACAGGCACGTCTTAAAAATACTGTACATGTACTATATCGCCCAAAAAGATAGAGACGATTTTGCATTTGACTCAAGTGCAACTTGCACTTGAATCAAATGCCAATCGTCTCTATCTTTTTGAGCGATATAGTACCTTACTGTCCTTACATGAAGTAGTCCTGCAGTTTAGGGGGGGGGGGGGAAGGCGGTTTTTTTAAAGGTTTTCGGTTGTTTTTTTGGTTTTTTACCGACCCGAAAACGTTCGGTTAACCGATGGTTCGGTTGATCGGTGTTCGGATAATCGATGCTCCACTGTAGTTGTGCACATTACGTAGCAAATTTTGACAGTCTCAGTTCCAATTGGCGCAAATTGAGCCAGCTTAAGCTTGACGTGCAGGAAATGTCTTTCTTGAACTTTACACACAAACTTTAATCTTCCAGAGTAATGACCACCTCGGGCACTGTGGTTACTCCGAAATTTAAGATCCTTCCGATGACGTTGTCAAGATCAAAAATAAGACATGCCTCTTTACAATCTTGTAGGCGAAAAATGCGGGAGTCATACTGACTCGTAATTGCACCCGTTTTGGACATAACCACGTCACGGAAGGGTCAGCCTTTATTTATATTTATTTCTTAGTCAGCAAACCCCCCAACTAATTCGATGGGACCTGACCACGCAAAATGTGATTTCCGACCATCAGGGTCACAAAATTAGCCCCAGTGCGTGGGCACATGAGGCCTTGATTAGATTCCCTTCTGGGATGCTAATGAAATCTCTTCATTACCCTCTCGTAAACCGATAGACTATTATTGACCTTTTTGTGTGCAAGGGGGATAAAAAGGTGCCGATAAAATAATCCTAGAAGGCCGTTTATTTTCTGCCAGGTTGCACCAACTAATTACTGCCCTGCTGACCTTTTGGGCCCTGCTGCAGTACGGAAATAATCGGAAAAGCACCAATTTGGGCTACTGTGGTTTATAAGTGGAGCTAGATACACTTTTAGGACTGTCTATTAATGCCAGCTTTGGGTGTTAATAATGGTTACTTGCGATCCAAATTGAAACTTTGGCTGCTACCAGGGACGAGATTAGGTGAGAATTTTTAGACCGGTTTGCACCGATTATACTTGAAGGGAGGTTGGTGGGGGATGTAATATTTATGTTTTGAAAAAAGCCACTGTACTGTGGATATGAGACGAGACAAACTACGGTTTAATATTAGAATGCTGGAGTCTAGACTGAATTTTTTTTTTCTATACTGCTGAGTAGCAAGGTTTTTCAGTGGTTACCTGCACTGGTTTGGTTATACAAACATTGGGTAGCAACAAAACTCACAAATATTAAGCTTTAATTTTGTGACCAACCTTAACTAGAAGAAATCTGTTAGCATCCAATTTCTGTAACTATAGTAAACGCCTCATAAAACTGGGGCTCAGGAATGAGGTTGTTTTCGGAAAGGAATGCCCATCATTTTTGAGTAGACTGTTCCACTTGTTTACAAGCCCTATACTGTGGGGTGGGTTTAGTTCATCGCCATTATTGACACCACCATTTTAGCTGAGTCCAAATCCCCGTTAGGCTCAAAATGGCCGGCACTGGACACTGGCCACTCGACAGGAGACCAAAAAGGAACACACCCTGTGCATGCCCCGTGGGAAACAGAAACTGGCCAGATGGACATGTCGAGTCATAAACGCCCTCTTTTATCCAACTCTGGGCCTTTTCGGATCCTATTCTTCCTCTCTCACCCTCACAAAAGCCTAACAATGCACCGCTCCTCAAGATATTCCTAATCGAACCAGGGAGGCCATTTTTGAAGTAGAGGGGGACCTTCTCTCTTCTTAATCTGGTCACTCGGTGCCCGCTCACGTTTCGACCTCCCACCTGATTTTCTCGGGCTTCACTTTATCAGTTTTCCCTCAAACCTTCTCCACTGACTTTTCGAAGGAAAAGAAGGATAGATAATAAAGGGGTTGTTGTAATGGAGCAGAACAAGAGGCACCTCTGCGAACCATAAAAGAAAATAGAGCGTTTTTATTGTGCCTCCAGGGATTTTACACTGCCCATGAATTTTTGGTTACTTTTTTTTTGTTGTCTTCCTTAGGGGGGGTATAAGGGGTAGGGCGATTGACGAACTTTGTGCGCACTAAGGCATTAATAACTTCACCGCAGGCAATATCGGGGCTAATCTGGGCTCCAATTTGCACGAAACGACGTCAAGCCGACTGAAGAAATCGTGAGTCGGACTATACCACTCACCCACCCCCTGAATTTTCCTGCCCGAAAAAAGGGCCCCACTTGCGTCGTTTTGAACATGAGGACTGCATATGAAGAACTGTTGTCTGTCTTGAAGCAAATGAAACATTTGGAGAGCATGAAGGCGGAGGAAGAAGACAATGAAGCTCATAGGGGTGCCATCTTGGTAAGTCCTGACTTGAGGTTGGGATTGTCTTAAAAATCACTTTCCATTTATTTCTGCATTTTACACGTCATATTTATTCACTGCATCTGTGTTATTTATTCAACCTAAATTGCGCAACAAGCTGCTTTCAAAACATCCGCTGGCGGCAGATGAGAGTGTCGACAACCCTGGGAGCAGTTGGCGCCGGTTTGAAGTGAATATTCAGCAGCCCTGTCAGCAAAGCATTCTGATTGATCTGTCCTCGGAAACCGTCACGGCCGTTTCGACGACCACACCCATTGATTTGTTGCTAACTTTGTAACTAACCGTCCACTTACAACAATTTCCTCTTTGTGACTTAAAACTTATAATCTCAATAATTTATTGAGCAGTATAATTTTGATTTCTGCTGTATCCTTTGGACACTATGTACAGTCATTTCCAGGAGTAAGGTAGCTGACCTGAAGCTCAAAATAGCCACCAAGAGAGGCGCCGGCAGGATCACATGGTGCTAGGCCTAGCTAGGCCTAGCTCTATGTGTTCCTGTCGGCCTCGTGAGGGCCCACTAGTGAGGAAGAGGGAAGAGCGCCTCCCTTGGATGCTATTTTGACCTTCAGGAGTTCGGATCTGCTACCTTACTCCTGGAAGTCACTTCCAAGAGAGGCATCGACAGGATCACATGGAGCTAGGCCTGTCAGCCGCTTGAGGAACAATGAAGAACTCCTCTTTTGCAGGCTATTTGAAGCTTCAGGTCTGCTACCTTACTCCTGGAAGTGACTGTACTTCCTGTTTTTCCAGCATATTCTGACCCCCCGAACACCTCAGTAATTGACTCCTTCATTGCGGTTTAGCTGCGAAGTGACTTATGTTAGCATGCACAGTTGCAGCAGATCGGACGCGACGATAAGAACCAGGGAGGGTTGGGCCTCCTTTGTCCCGCACACGTCCGCAGCACGAGACAAGAAGTGGCAAAAAAAGGACAAAAATTTTACCATCCATTTTGATTCATTCCGGTTGAGCTGAGAGGATTTCTACGTGGCTGCCTGCCGAAATAATAATAATGCGCGCATCACCGGGGCAAGGCAAGCGTAAAACTTCTTTTTACAAGACCCAGAATCTTCTAGTCCCNTCCCCCCCCCCCCCCCATCCCGTTGAAATTTTAGATCTTCACATATTGAAAGGCCATTTTTGTAAAGGTCACCAGAGCGGAAATGAGCTCAACAATGTCTTGATTTCCTTTCTTGTTCTTTATAGCCGTCTCGTGCTGCACATTAAGCGGTGTTAAGTTAACACGAGTGTGTTGAGTACTTTTAGCACCCTTGATAGCTAATTAAGTAGGGCGATGGCCAGAGTATGTCAAATTTGTTTCTGCCTCCTTAGCTTAAAGTGCGAGGGCGTTTTCCGTGTCTTCCAACATCTCTGCCCCCTTAGCCATGATCAGCCATCCCTGTAAATGCTTGAGGGTGGGTTACGCTTGTTTCACAACAAAGTTTTGCTTATTTATTTTTTTCCCAAAAACGTCAAAAGTGAAGTGGGAACTGGGAAGGGGAAAAAAATTCACGCATTTTCTGCACAACATGTGAGAGTGTTGAATAATTTAATTGGGCGCGACAGTGCGTTGCAGGTGTTAAGAATAATTGTTGTAACTGTGCAAGTACACTATAACTGCAATTATTATCAGCATTATTATGCACTCTTATATGAATAAAATTTTGTATGTATTGTATGACACTAAATGACATTATGTACTGAAATACATTTTATTATGCATCTTGGTGCATTATTTTATTTAAGTGCATAAACGTACATACTTCTTTCTAATTGAAACTCTTCATTACTGTGCTAATCAAAGTGGTGACACTAAATGACGTTATATGCTGAAGTGCATTTTATAATGCATTTTGATGCATTATTATAATATATGCATAAATGTACATGCTATATTTTCATTGAAGCTCTTCATTATACTGGGGCTATAATCAAAAGTGGTCTCAATTATTAATAATTATAGCGGCCGACTATTGCAAAAATAGCCGTGCTAAGTGCAAGAAGGAATGTGTGCTAATTCTAGTGAAAATGTTGGTATGTGGGGCGGAAGTGTACGGTACTTTGGTAGGAGGGCCGAAAAGGAGGTTGTTAGGTAATTATGGTTAAATGGCGTGTGGATTTTTGCCTCACCTGAAGGTTGCCGTTGCAAATGGAGTTTCTAAAATAACGAAGGAAAAAAAAAAGGTGACGTGTGGGTGCTAAGGGCAATCTAATATAAAAGAGGGCGATCCGATACACCTACGCATGTGACAGATTTGTTGGGTGGAGAGAAAAAATTTTCGGGATTTTTTTCTATTTTTGGTGGTATCCGGGTATTATGAATACAAGGCCAAGTTCTATATCGTGGTAATGTGGGTGTATTATAGCCACGGGGTATTTTGCTAGCGTGGGATATAAATGTAGGATTTATTACGTAAAGGCGAACCTTTTTCTGTTTTTTAATCAAACATGTAGGATTTTGAGTTATCTAACTTTCATTCCTATATACGTGTGTGATGGGGTGCTGCGTCTCAGAACATTAGAAAATATGGGTGGAATTTTCGTCGTACTACTAGTTAGTGTAATGCAATGGTACTGCTAAGTTAAGAGTAACTAGTAGTGCGACGAAAATTCCACCCAATGTTTCCTCATTAACTTATTCAATAATTATTTTAGAATTTATATGATAATGCAGGATGGACCGAATTATAATAGAAAACGGTGCACAATAAAACGCACTTTAAGGCCTTGGCCAATTAACCAGAAATTTTTATAATTATTACAAAAATTTCTTGTTAATTGGCCAGGAAGCTGTTCATGAAAAAGAAACTATCATACATAGATCTACGAGATAAGTAAAAATATAAAAATAGGCTTTGTTGTGTAACTGATTCTGATTAGGTCTCGATGAGCTCAGGTGAGCTAATTACAATGTATAATGCAGATATGACTTCAGGATTTTCTGCACGATGAAATGTCGCAACAAATCGCGGATGGTGACACGGATTTATTTATTACTCTGGATTACTGCGAAACATTAACAGCTTATCGGTACACGTACATTGAGTTTTACGCGTTCTACCTATCGTTGTTATGCAATATTTCATCTGTAATTACCCATTGAAATGGTTCGCATAATTTTTCCATTCAATTCCTTTCCTGTTAATCCTAAAAACGGATATAAAAATTTATGATTCAGAAACACAATATTGCCCATTATTTGTAAAGTATATGCAAGTATTAAGAAAATATTCACCTACATTTTTTTATTGAAAATCTCACTCAAAGGATATATATATTATATATATAATATATTATCCAGATTATTCTTATTAAATATAGGCCTACTGTGATAAAATCTTTCTGCTCTTTCGTATAGGAAGTCCTTCGTCATTGAAGTAAAATGTTACAATTTCTTCCCACCTTTCATCCTAATTTATTCTGCTCTCATTACAATTCACTTGTAAATCATAGCATGAGCCTACGTTGAAGTGACGTCTGATGAGTACCGGTACATCCTTACGTAACTTACCGTATACGTAACTTTTTCGTTGGAAAATTCTCGGCCTGCAGCAGGCAGATACTTGACACCTTTGGGCCAAGTGGCCACAACTTATGTGACTAATGAGGCCACAAATTGTGAGGCGGAGGACACGGGGATTTGTGGACTCAATCCTATTGAACAGGACCAATCCTCCTTTACCCGTCAGGATGGGGAGAGGGAGTGAGGGCGGTTTTGAAAAAGAGGCAAGAAATTCCATTCCGTGGCCCACCTTTTTCCCTGAGCCAAAAGCATGGCCCGAATAAGGAGAAGCAGGGTTTGACGTGAAGCTGATGAATTCTCACAACGTGTCGCAGCATAGGCCGGCAAAAGCAGTCACTGGACAAAAGAGTGGTGTGGTGGAAGGAGGGGAGGGAATGGGGGGGGGGGGGGTTCGCTCTAATTCCCCTTTTCCCAACCGTGGAATGCGGCGTAGAAAAGTTTTTGGATGGTAGGCACTTCAAGGTTTTTTTTTCTACTTCGCTCCGAATACGCTCCGTGTGGCCCAATAAATAATTTGTGGTGTCATCACTCAATGTGCATGGTTATGAAGCAGGCAATCAATTCACACCTAAATTGCGACAATTCAGTACCAACATGTATATGTATATATATTTTTGCAAATTAATTTCACTGGATATGCCTCAACACTATATAGAGAAATCAAAGTACATATCTTTAGCCATTTCTAAACATGAATACCGCACTTGGATTGGTTCAGGTATTGGACAAGTGTGACGGTGTTTCGCCCAACAGTTCAAAGGTCCATCCATCCATCCAGCAGTCCAATAGAGGATGGGGGCCAATAAATTGTTCGAAATACTGTATTATTATTTTTATATTATGTAATATTATAGTATTACAATCTATATTTTCATTTTTATTTATCATATTACCGGTATGTACAGTTGAATCGGGATATAACAGACTTCAAGGGACCGCGTAAAAAGTATGTTATAACCGAGGCTGTTATATCTAGATTCGACTATATTATTTTTTCAGAGGATAAAGATATGCTCTGTCCGGCCTAATTTTTTTCCACAATAGTTGAACATTGATAGAATGAATTTCGAATAAATCAACTTGCTATTTGTTGATGCCTCTCTGCGCTATGTTTATGGCATGAAATTAAATTGGCATGAAATTACTCAATTTCTGATCCCGTCGATAAACGTACGTGCAATGTTGGAAGTGCTGATCTCAAATATGTAATTTTCGCTCAATATTCACTACCAATTAATTATTTTCGTGCTTAGTGCTCAGTATTGATGTATTCTTGTAGCTTACCGAAGGGGGCTGTGTGCCCGAAATTTTGCAGGAAAATGGCCCATTCCCAGAAATTATAGGCCTATACGCGAAGCTTTCCGTGTATCCTCGATATTTTGTGTGGATTCCATCGCTCAAAATGTCCAAAAACCCGACTGCAAACATGGGATTAAGGATTGTCCCCCCCCCCGGTCCAATATCGGCTCTAATTAACTTATCCGATACGATAATCTTGGACAGACTGCTGGGGATTGTGTGCTTACCATAACGTGAGTTTGATATAAATATGTTTTTCGTAGGATTGTCCTTCGTTCCAGAAATAATACCCATTTCGTGACGGATTTAAAGCCAGGTTTTGTCAAGTTTTCCCGCTTTGCAGTAAATTAATCGGCCCCGGTATATTTCACGACCTCGGAATTTTCGGCGTGACTCTGATGGTTTTGCTGCCTTTTTTTTATGGGCCTGCTTTTTATCGCGATATAAATCTTAAGGGTGACTATTTGCGTACCTTGCACTCGAGTTGCACATGCACTGCCATTTTCCCAAGCATGAAAGGAGATTGAATGCAATGCATTACTATGCGAATGTGACAACTACTTGGCAGTAAAAACAACATTGTATAAACGGGAAATGAATACACACAATTTGTCACTTACAGTTAAGACAGATGGCACATACATGGCACGGATTTGAGACTCGAGATAAAAAAAAAACTCTGGCATTAACTAGTCTGTTGGCAACTTTGATTTGCATATTTCACTCTTCGTTAATGAAAATTGCGGGCGTTAATTGCTCGGTATCATGCGATATGTAGGGGGTGCTCTCTGCATGCATCCATTTCCATCTGCGATGATAACGTCGAAAATTTTAATTTGCCAATAAATATAGATGTAAAATTGAAGTGGCTAATGGCTGTGAATTAACATCAATAATCAATATTGGAAGGGAAGTGATCTGTATCAATTGATTTAGTTCCCCTTTGACAAATTCTAGTTTAAATTTAGGATGAATGAGCCACTACATGTATGCCTTATCATCATTGCACATTTTTATTGCTTATCTCAAAATAGCCCGAAGAAAAAATTAATATTCTTATACCCTCAACTAACATTTTCATATACATAACCATCAGCATGACATTACTCTCACAAATGCAGCTTGTACTCTCATTGTCAGAATAAGTGTGTTGTTGACTCATTAGTAGTTGTATTGTTGGCGAGAATGGCTTTTGTTAAAACCCTACAATTTTTTTATCCAACATTTTTTTGCACTTGTGAAAAAAAATATATATTGCTTATGGTGTAACAACAGAATGATTTGTGTGCTTACCAGAATTTTCGTAATGGAAATAAAACCGTTTTATGAGTCTAAATATGTGTATAACAAGCCCTAATAGGTCACATTCAAATCTATTATAACAAACAGCGCAATTAACATCCATAGGTAAAGTATATTTATTTTTATATGTAACTTAGATATAAAATAAAAATGCCAAAGCGACTTTGAGCGCATGTCGCGGAATGAACATGTCAAGGAGAATAAATATTCCTTGTCACGATTGAAGAATGGCCGATTTTCTCCGGTGTAATTTTTTCCACTTGCCCAATTTCTGGAATTTTAGAGAGGTGAAGGAATTGCCCCCCCCCCCTCTCTCGTACCTTCCACCCAAACCCCCCAACCCTTGAGAGCGCGAAAGGTGAACAGGCCAAAAACTTTGTTGTCCAGAAGCAGGTGCAGAGTTACGTGAGCGTATCCATCTCCCAATTTAATTCTCCTAACATCCACATTTTCTTTTATTTGGTAGAGTGAGCGAGATGGTTGTAGATCCATATACATACAACCATGGGCAAAAAGTACATGGCATGCTGCATAAATTTGCATCCGGTGCAACAGTCTGGTAATTTTTGCACCTGCTGGCCACGGATGCAGTCAGCTAAATGAAGCGTCGCGAAAGACTACTGAAAAGCAAAAGGTAGGGGGCAAGGCGACACTTCAGTCCTTTACACACCTCCCTTCAAAAAAAATATATATTTCGAAGGTTCAGGACATTTGGTCGTTCCGGTAGAGTCAGCCTAACGAGCTCGCTGAATCGCATGAGCAACTTTGTACCCCCAGGGCCTTACCTCCCCCCCCCCCCTTCAAAAAAACTAGTGGTCTATTATTTTTTGGTAGTTTCTTCATTGGGTATATATAGAGGGGGGCTCGTGGCCGCGAACTCAATTGCGCGTGCACTTGCAAAGGTTTGATGACGGAGGGATTGGCCTCGTGCCTTCTCCAAAATGGGGGACCCCCCACTTTTACGGCGTCACGGGAGAGATCGAGCGTGAAATAAAATGGGAGAAATTGAGAGACAATGACTTTTTTTTTAACAAAAGAGGGGGTGGAAGATGGGAAAGGACATTTGCATGGGATGACACTGAAGTTGCGATTTTGGGCAATGGCTGTTGGGTCGATCCGGAAGTGGAATGATGTAGTCACTAGCCAGAATTGTCCCAGATAGAAAAAAATATATGAAAAAGTAAGGCTTTAGGACTTTTTTTTTCATCAGCAGCATCTGTGTCATCGGTGTGCCAAGTTTCAGGACTCTCAGTAGTCCGGAAGCGGATTAGATAGCCCGGACATACAAACAGAAAAAAAAACCATCTGCCTTACCATAATTATACAGCATATAAGATTATGTAAGACTAGTGAACTCGTGGCCAAAATTTCGCAAAACCTGTAATCAGTATGACTGTGACAATCAACAACTTTAATGAGATGACCCTCCGATTTACCACTTAGTATTATTCGTCACGCATAGATGGCGCACTTTTCCTCTGCACACTCCTGTCACTCTCAAGTCGTGCGAGAGATAGTGGTACTATCAGATAGGACAAACATCAGACGATTATTAGGAGAAAGATATGTAGGCGTAGTCTAATTTTAAAGCGGTAAAGCTTGATATTAAAAATTAGTGGTTGAAATGAAAATAATTAGGGTGATGAACGACCCAATCCCAACAACTCTGTCATTTGTTGTCAGGGTTGGTTGACTCTAAAAATTATTAGTGTTCCGATTATAGGTATCAGCAAAATTTGACGTGACTGTGTAACACTATACACTATATGTCCTTGCTAATCTTGCGTGCTAGATGAACTGTGTTAGATAATAACGAGTGTACTGGTACTCTAGGTCACACATGATACGTGCTGTGTTAAATGTAGTGGCGTGCCGCTATTGATGACGGATGCTCACCTGCTGGGTCATAAAATGTTGCATGAACATGAGTGACGCAAGTCTGTGTAAAATTCAAGCACACGTCATGAACTATTGAACTGGATGCTTAATGTGTGCAACAGGGTGGTCCACTGCCCAAATTCATAATTCAAAGATTGAAACATATTTTTGCATGCGCTTCTTTGGGGGCATTGTTGCAGAATTGAGCCATCAGACCATACTTTTATTTTCTGTTTCTTTTTTGTACGAACCAACAGAGACATCCCATGCCAGCTTGCGACAAATGCTCTCGACACTAAAAGAGTCGCACCAGCTCAATCCTGTCAGCGACCCCAATGAAGCAACCACTTTAAGCGAGTGTGTTCCATGTAAATGCGAGTGTTTGGCCTGACCAAAGTCCATTTGGTGGGGGTTCTCCTTTTTCGCAGTGAATGGATGTGTGCGTGCATGCCGAGGCCCAGGCCACTGCTGGTGACGGCTCCAGCTACCCTCTATAGTCGACATGGAGGTTTCAGCAACTCAGGTAAGCAACCTTTTGCACGCTTTTTTTTTCTCTGTTTCAGAGGGGGGTCAAGGAGGCCCAGATAAACCAGGGTTGAAAAATGTGATCGATGGTTCTTGTGATGTCTGGAGGGGGGAGGGGGGGGGGGAAGAAAAGGAGGAAGGAAGTCCAATAAGACGTTTGATTTAAAACTTCCCACTTCAGGGCGAATAGGTTCAGTGACTTTTTTCTCGGAATTTTTTCGTCGGATGTATGCTGATAATTTACATGGAAGCGGAATTTTGCGTTCATGACCAAGGTCGTATGTGAGTTGTTTGATGGGGAATGTCAATTTAAATTGATATCTATTGCTTCCGATTGAGGGGAAACCCCTTTTTTTGTCTTCCTGCATTGGCCCCCCCATGCAGCCTTTAGAAAGCATTGACCGGATATTTTTGGAGCCCAATTTTTCTCTTCCTTATCGGGACAGTTGCAAAAATCGGTCCCTGTTTACGACGACAGTATACGGACGCTATTTTTAAGCAGGCGGGGGCTTTGAATTTATTTCAAAAATCGAGCGTTATCTGTTCATAACTATCAGAGGGTTGAATTTAGATCGGGCCGATTCTATCCCGCGCCGGTCATTTCCTATTGTCAAATAAAAAGTCATAAATTATCGGGTTACAGCACCGAGCAATTTTCACCTGAGGAGCTCTGGAGCGTTTGTCTCCGTATACAGATTAACTTTCTCACCGAGAGGGCAAGGTCATAAACATAAAGCAAGCATAGGGAAATCCTGTCAGTCTCATAATGGCGGTACGATATGCCCCAATTCCTTGCTCCGTTCTCCATATTATTTTTATTCTTTTTTCTTTTTCATAGGCGTTTTCCGCAACTTTCACCAAGTGTCAAGGGAGAAGCTTATCGTTCAGTGCTGTATACGCAGGGTGGGAGTTAGAACAATTGTTTATCTCCAGGCGCCTATGCGACCTGGAATTTTCCGTAACCTTATCAACTTATCTCTCTGTCCGGGTGTGGGAAAAAATATGACGAATACACCAAACTTGTGCGTCCATTTTTTTAAAGGGTGCGTCTTGGAAGGTTGGGTCAGTAAATGATACATGCGATCATAGAGTACGCGGGGTCTGGTAAAGTTTAACTGTTTTAAGTTTGCCAGCTGACTCCTGGAAAGCTTCCTGTTTGAGGGTATGGCAGGTGTGAGGAAAAACCGACAGAAAGGTAGCGGGGGAAGCGGAAAGAGGGGAGAAAATTGGGGGAATGCCCNCCCCCCCCCCCCCCCAATATGTGAATGCCCGCTTTGGGAGGCCCAGCTGTGGAAATAATCCTTCACTGGGCCGTCTTGTCTTTGACCAATATGCTCCATCAACTCTGACCTGTGTGAAGAATCAAAGGATGGGGACAGCACGTGAGGAACTTCCATAAAAAATGCTATGGAGCAAACACACATAACGGCAATATTTAAAATCAATTAGAACGTACTTGATATTAAAATAAAATTACATAAAATTTAAAAAGTTTGGCACCCCATTTTTTTTGCTGTCATCATTTTAGGGAGAGTTGGATAACTGATTTTTGTAAAAATAGAAAAAAAATCGTCATCTGAGATGTTATATATGATTACTTGTCATGAAACTCATGACGGTTTGCTGTTAGCCTGAATTGAAAAGCAAATAAGCTGGGGGGCGACCTGCTGAATCGCCACTAGATTATATGGACTGAAAAATATGATAGTCTGCTATACATTAATTCGTGACATTTCCTCGTTTTATGCATGCCCGTATGCTTATGTATTGTAGGCCATACTTCTTAAATAAAAATACAGGCGTAAAAACGATGCAGTTTAGCATAAATTAAGGATTGACGCGATATTTAGTTAGAAAATGGGTGATTTGCAAGAAATATAATTTGTGATTTGTAAGAAATCGCCTCCCACCTTACGAGGCTGAATTCAGAGATGTTGGTTTTAACGCGCTGTTTAAAATTAATTTAAACTCAAATTTGATGACCCTAAGATTCGGAGGCAGTGAATCCATGAATCGCACGGTTTAAAATTGATGCATTTCCCAATTCTATACTCTTAGTAGACTACTGATTTTAATTATGGGCCAATGGTTACTGAAAAAAAACTCGCCATCAAAATCCGATGCAGTTACTGCATTGGCTCGCCGGATAATTTTATACCTTTAATTTTTCTCCTATCTTGCCCGCATGTTGCTCATATATTTACCCCACAAGCAGTCGGGTATAAATAGTGGGCCATGCCAATCAAGATCGCTAACTACTCCCTAAATAGAACACTTATCGTCTTTCCATATATCTGAGCTAAGCTCCCATAGCCATTATGCATTTCAGGGCATGAAAAAGGCTCACAATGGGGTCTACTCCACTTCCTCTCGCTCCCAAGAGATGACGCAAAAGCCATGACAGCATCCGGGAATGGCTGGTCGTGTTTGTGTCTCTTGAACTCTACCCTCTGCCGAGCCCTTAATAATGGTAAAAAAAAATGAGAGGATGGGGTGAGAGAGAGGGTTGGTGGGGAGAGGACACCCCCTCGAGGAAGAACCTACCTAGCAAAGCGTGGCCAGGGTCGGGCTTCCGGAACAGGTGGTTCCGGAGAAGTCACGGGGGTTATAGTAGAGTGGGGTTAGATATTTTTTTGGAGGGATGAGGGGGATCGTATATATGTGTGGCCGTGACCCTCACCTTCCACTTTGCACTCTCTCTTCATCCCCCACCCACCACACACGCAACACGCACTCCCATGACCAATAAAGGAACCTTCACCACCTGAGCGGCGCCACCTACGCAATACGTCACCCGATTGTGGGTTACACTCGGGCCGCTGCTGAAAGATGACCGATGGATGCCGGCTCCGGGCCTAATCAATTACTTATGCATGGACTGTTGGTCACACGGTGTTAACGACTGGCTGCGGTTGATTCAGAGCTGGCCAAAATATTCTGAACACATTTTATTCATTTATTATGAATTGTAATGTATTAAAGCGTACCGTCAATTGGGGGAGAGATGGTGCCAGGTGGGGTGAGATTGTGCCAGAGCATTTTTGGACAACAGTGCGCCCTACTGGCAGCAGGCGAATTTAGGCATATTTTACTACATGAGGGATGGTCAAGGTTTAGCAATAACGAGTCAAATTCGCGATATGGCGCACTGTTGTCCCCCCCAAAAATGCACTGGCACAATCTCACCCCACCCGGCACAATCTTACCCCAATTCACGGTATTCTTCACAATTGTTTAATAATTAATTATAAATTTCAATGAATTTTACGGAAATGGGACGATTTACTTATTCTGATTTAATTTAATGCTGTATTTCATAGCTTATATCCTATTGCACCGCAATAAAGAAATCATTGCACTTGGTGGAGCTTTAAACTGCTGTATATAGTTTCAAATCTGAGCGGACACTATCTCATCGCATGTGAGGGAAATGGGTTGTAAAGGCTTGTCATGGACAGTCTAACTGAAATGCTGAAGGTGCACTCTGCACTTTTACGAAGTATACAAAAGAATAATGTCAAAGCGAATATCTGGCCGTGGCATATGCCCTTCTGAGGGATTCACTGAAACAAAACAAAAACCTAAATGGGAGGGGTTTTTTTTGACATCGAAGAGATAGTTTTCTTCAAAGAAATCAAGATTTAGTCCTATCGTTGGAAGCCATACAGTAAATGGCTGAACCAATGGCTCCCTGTATTTAGAAACATTAATAGCCAATTGACACGTTTGTACAGTATATGTATTTTTAACGGTTAATATTCTCACGATCAGTCTCTGCAATGGACATCAAAAGGTTGAGTTCATATTCTTCTTGACACATTCATGTTCGATAAGAATGATAAGTGGTCATCTGCTGGAACTTTGCAGCATTGCGGGACGAAGTTCTTGAACTTTATTAACTATACAAGAAAAAAAGAGCTACAGTATCAGAAAATTGCAGCCGTTTCTCAAGACCTTATCAGGTCCTTCAGTTTTTCTTTGTCAAACCCGCTTTTTGGCATGGACTGAAGAAATTACCGGCCAGTGAGTGAAAAATGACCATGTGATACGCCCGGAATTTTTGCATCAAGCCCTTCATGCATGAAAAGGCATGCCATATTGAAAAACTGAAACACAAGCGCATGCCACATCAGTTTTAAAACCGATGTCAAAGCAAACCGTGACACATGCTCGGAAATCAAAAAAATAATTATACTGTGCCCTTATCCTGATTAGCCGGAGCCACCCGTCCGTCTCACCTGCTCGCAAAGATGTCTAACTATCAGGATAATGTACGAGTATAAACTGTGACTGAAACAGAATTTGTGATTTTAAGTGTTAGGTTCCGGATTGGTGGAAAAATCACTGTGACATGATTTAATTGCTTGGGACGATTCTGGCCCATCTGGCTTGCAGATCAATAGTAGTTTATTTGGACACCCCTGCCGTCGGGGAATGCACACATTTCACGGCCACCGCCGCAATTTCAAGTCGGCCCCGACAGCTCAATATCATTCCGAAACAGCACCGAAACGACCACATGTGTCCGGATGTTGCGAATCATCAAAAGCTGCGAAGAAAAGGTCTTCCCCACATTCAGCATAAAACATGCGTGTGTGTGCGTCACTTCAGAATGACTTTTATAGACCTCATCCTGTATGGCCGCGACTATTTTTAGGTACGCACGCACTTTTACATATATCGGAACTCTCCATTCACGCAATGGGCACTTTTACGATGGATTGAACGTATTTCTGGTCGCGTGGCAAGCGTGTGGGACACGTGTTGGGGGCGTAGAAAGAGATAGCGGAGAAGCATCTGGGCGACACGCCGATGGCCTGTGGCGGAGCTTCATTTATTACGAACTTAAGGAAGAACCAGGGGGGAAAAAAATGGGGAGGAAGGGGGGAAAAGGAAGGCCCTTTTCAGGAAATTGTGGAAGACTTGCCTTTTGGGGACAGTGCTGGATGCGCGTGCCATTCGAGGGGAAATTTTGAGGCATCTGCCTGAAAGATGTGGGGCCTAGACTAGGCAGGATATAACCAGTGACAATATCCCGTCATGGTATCATACAAATTCGTCCGATGCATATTCGCCCCCACGAAAATCGCCCGATGCACATTATATCGGGCCGTATATTCGTAGGACGAATTTTCATCGGGCGAGTTTGCATCGGGCGAATTGTGACTATATTGCAGAGCTGGACAATGCCGCCAGTTGTTATAATTGCGACAAAACCGCGACACTTTGACGACGCCGATATTGTGTCTGGGACTGAGGGTTGGGTGGGTGGTGAGGAGGTTTGTGAATGGACCTCGCCATCCGACTGACAGATGGCCCGCATAAATTTCGGTGGGGGGCTAAACTGCCACCAACGTCACTTGGGACCCCCAAAGCTAAGCAGCTGAGAGACAGGAGAAGAGGTATTTTTAGGTCCGAATTTGGTCCAGCCAGTTGGTCCTGTCCACTTTTGTCCGCCCCCAGGAAGTTTCTTGATGTAACAGCTGGCCACCCCACCTCTCCAAATTGTGGCCATCGGCTTTTGATTTTACCCGCTTTTGCTAACAAGATTTTTTTTTTTTTTTTGGCGGGAGGGATCCCGTCAAATCCCCCACCTTGAGAATGTTTCCTCAGAAATCGCCCGGTGGTCCGGCTTTTGAAACGCCGCTTATCTTTTTAGGGTAGGCGGAAATTTTTCTGGAGGTGGGCACCCCCCTCAGGGTGGCGGTCTGTGTGAAGAAAACACTGCTGACCGTTACCAAGAGAGTTGTATGGTCTTTGAGTGACCCCAAGCGACGCCTCCTTGTCCTCCATGAAAATTGGGGGGTGGTAGGGCCGCCCACGACGCCCCCTGTCTAAACCAGAGGAATAACGAGCCTATTTTTTTTGCCCCTCCGTGCTTTTTTAAATGAGGAAGTCGCACAACCTTCGACACCCACGTTCCTGGGTGCATTATGTGAGTACATGCAGTTGCAACCGCTTTTTTTCCCAGGAGTAATGACGCAATTGGGCTGGGCATAAAATAAGATAGTACCTAAATGGCGTGTAACTTCGTCTCAACAATGATATTTGATCTCGGTACGTTAGGCATGGTATTACTGATTTGGATCTTTGAATTGGTTTGAGGGGGAGTGTGAAGGTAAAAGGCGGCCTGATTTGAATGGAATCCAGAAGGGCGGGACTCTTTGAGCTTGCACAAGATGCCCGCTCTTGCTTCAGGGGCGGTTTCGGCAGGCCCTTGTGCCCGGGTGGGCCCCCCACAAATTTTTCCGGAGTGCCCTGGCCGCATGCTGCCCCCTTCATTACAGATTACCAGTAAAAAAAAAGGGCAGGTGCGATAGAGAACTAACCGACCGATATCGACAAATCCCATGACTTTAAAAATGACCGCTCACAGATCTTAAAAATCCGGCCTTCTTTTTAACGCCCGTTGTGTCCACTTTCACCCGAAGGTGTCCCCCCCTTCTTCTGAGGGTGTTGTGTCGGAGAAGACGAAGAAATCCATCAAGTTGAGCCCCGTATAGGAGCCGCTCTGAAAGGTGGTAGGAAAACCCCCCACCTACCGTAACCTTTTTTTCCAAGCGGCCTGTCAAAATGGAGCATGCTTCCCTTCTGAAGGCTAAGTCCTCACAGGTGATTAGTGATTATTGCCTCGCCAGTCACTTAGCTTTTCCCAAGACCCGCCTCAAGAAGTCCGATATATATATTTTTTTCTTGGGACTTTTTGGAGGTGTTGGGAGATACGAAAATTCCAGCGACGTGACGGTGGTTGCATTCCTGCGGCGTTATGGAATGGGGATTAATGGTTTTGGGAAGGGCGATAGTATCTATAGGGACTTGTTTGAAGGAGGGCCATCAATAGGCGCAAAACCGGGCAGTAAAATGTGCGGAAAAGTTTAGGATTTGCATCAAATCTGTCGTGAAGTTTGGATGGAAAAGTTGGCCAATCGCATTTCCTAGATTAAGCTCACTACTCAACCACTCGACCAATATTATGCTTCGTTATACTTGCGAAATACGGAAAGACTTTCATATCGGGAGACCGAATGTGGCAGGGGTAGGGGCACGGTGTACCAACCTATCCCATGACCTAACTTCTCGGCGGATACACTCCTATTCTTCAGCGGATCCGCACATTTCTTCAGCGGATCCATACCTATCTTTCAGCAGATACAAGCCTAGAAAAGTAGGTAAAAGTGCGGGGTCTCCCGATATGAAAGCCTAGCCCGAAATACTACCTCTCGGAGTTTTTGAAAGGACGACACACCGCACGTGTCTTTTGTACCTTGTCGATCTGCAGGATCAAGTTGTTATTACACGTCTCCTATAACAATCCTCAGTGTGATGGTTCTAGTCCGGTTTCTTGTCTGTTGTGTTGGTGCCCCCATATATTTTCTCTGCTCGTGTTGGGCATCGTAGTTTCATATCCGTATTATTTCGGACCTGATTTTTTTTTATTTTTTAGATCGTTGGCGTATATAGAGGGCATATGGCATTTTCTCACAGCCCACCGTGAATTTCCAGTGAATACTGGCGAAGAACCGCAAGTTGCTGGAAATCTATTCAGCAATAGTTTTCCACAAATGTTCGCAACTCTTTCGTAAAAAAAAGTGCGATTCGCTCGAATTTTTCCGGAAAATTCCCCACTTTGCGGTGATTCCTGATCGTTACGCCCCGTACATGTCAGCCCCTCTCTTTGTGCCCAATATAACCCCTTGTGGGAGGTCCATTGCTAGAGGGGGATGCTTAGCCCTGTTGATGTCTCAAGCAGCCCTGAGCATGCTTGTCAGCAGGCCTTCATCCCCTTTAATTATCCCCGGCTGGGCCTCGAGGCCTCTAATGGCGGCCATTGTGGTGGTTTTCGTAGGGGTTGGGGGGGGTCCAAAAACAGGTGGCGGGCCCCCATTTTCACGGCCGGCCACCCTCCTTTTCTGGGTCCCCCCCTTTGCTTTTGTCGGGAAGGATGGTAAGGAGCTACCTTTTCTCTCCCTGCTTGTCTTGACTAGAACCCGGCCCGTAATTTGCGATGAGCACGTGCGCTTTTTTTGAGGGGGGATGAGAGGTGGGGGTGGAGTTTGTGTTTACTACCAACGCAGGTGGGCTCACCACCTGCGTGTGGAGATTCTTACCTCCCACAGAGTACAAGGCCAGAAACATAACGTTGCTGGACCAGTGGTGACACAGCCATATGGACCCCCAGGTGGTGGTCACTGACTTGTTTCTCCCCGAAATTCTGAGACAGTTTGGCGACCCCCCTGTTCATAAATGAACGCATGTGTTTCAGCTGGCTTCACTTACAAGCTCCCCTAAAGGGTTGAGGGGAAGCCCTGGAGGGTTCGGTTTCGGTTGTCACTCCGAAGTGAAGACGCCCGTGAGGTCAACCCTTGTCAGCCAAAAATCTGGAATTCCGGAGACCTGACTTGGAGCTCAATCGCATGATAAAAAGCAGCAGTGAAAGGTGATTAAGATACAGCCCCTGCAATGCATATCCGGACTAGAGCATGCGATTTTTTTTAATAGGCTGGGAGGGGGTTAAGGTGTGGGGTCGCCAAATATGGCAGCACCATTATTTCTGACCCCCCCCCCCCTCTGGAAATCTCCCATGAGCACTCGCAACGTCCGTCATATTGGTAGGTAAAATCATTCATTTCTTTCCAGCCCCATTTCGTGTGGCATTTACTGAGCTGCTGGCAAATTTGTCTGGAGTTGGCTGGGGGTATGTCTACTGTAGTATATGGGTTGCAAGTCACATGATTCAGAAAGGTATATGAGGAATTAAAGAAAAAGGGTCGTGTTTATAATCGGTGCGTGTGTAAATCAGTGTGTGTTTTATAGGGTGGTTCAGAGCTGGCGAGAATAGTGATAAATGCGGCACTATCAAGTGTCATAGCTATGGACACGGATTTGTAGAACATGCTGATTTACGGTTACTGATGGTGCTGAGGTTCATAACATTTTTATTTGCCTTAACAGGCGCCTCTTTATTCGTGTGAATATTGTGTAAATAGCAGATTAGGCAGCTGGGAAATACTATGGTTTCACGTGATCTTAATCAGTTAATCGCGTCCAGTTTGTCCAAAGTTTTTTTTTCCCAGTTGTACGACAGTGTACTGTACAATGATGTATAGTATACTCCGGAGTCTAGAAATTTATACAACAATTGGGGACTGGTAAAAAGCATTTTACCTGGGAAACATGCTGCACCAGTCTATCTTGATTCATCAGTATATACATAACAAGACATGCAAATACTGTACCTCTGACACTGACATGTCGCATTGAAGTCGCCGCACTGTTCATGACATGTTGAACTCGTTTATTTGTAAACCATTGCACTGTCCGGCCTCATTACACTATCAAGCTGATTAATTGCTCCTGATAATAATCCGGCGCCGGTTTGTGCGAATTATCACGCTTTTGAGGTTGCAACCCGGTTTTGGCTTTTTTATTATTATTGGGGGAGGGGGGGGGGGACTAGTAGTTTTTGTCTTTTTGTGCAGCTAGAGAAGGGGGTTCAGGATGGGGGGGTCGAGATTGGAAGGGGTCTTTGCCCATTGCCTTTTTGACGGAGAGATGACGAGAAGGAAGTGGCGGTGAGTGTCACGCTACCCACGCAGTTTTCCTCTCTTTCCCTTCTCGGTCATTGAACACATTCGGCACACGCAGAACCTTTTTTTTTATTTAAACAATCTCCCCCGAAAATTTTGGCTCCCTATACTATATGCATATCGATTATAAGTATGAATAACGATTAATCTGGACCCCCCGATTCAATCAGTGCTCTGCAAACAATAAACTGCGAACGTTTGCATATACCTCAGCAAATTGAATCCTAAGTAGGGATAAAAACGATATATATCCATCGAGAAAATTTGAGGAATTCACGTGACGTGACAAATACTATACAGGCAAAAGGGGGGGGGGGGGGGGTCCTTTGAGCTCGGGCTGGGAAGAAATAAGGTGGTATCAAAGAGTAGTAATTTAGTGCGACCATTATATTGTCCAACTACGGATTTCATTAGCGTGATCAAAAGGCGGAGATATTTAATAATGCTGATAAGTTTTGCGGTATGAATGCCCAACGGTCGCGTGACATACTCGGTGGTTCGAGCAGAATATGCTGATGGGGGAGAAATAATGGCGATAAAATTTGTAGGCCTATATATGCTACTTATCTACCTGAACAATAGTAAAATTGTTGTAATCAGGAGATTATTTCCCAGCCTTGTTACTTGATAGGTGATTCATGCCAGCAAGGTGCGATATCTTACTTTTAAAGTGGTACGACTCGGTTGAACCACCCTGTAAACGAACGAGACAAGGGGCGAGGCCTAATAATAACAAATAATAATAGTGTAAAAAGCAGAATCAAGCCAGCATTCAGCGGTGAGTGAACTGTCGTGACAATTTTAGCAGGAACACTGGCACATGGCCGATTCTTTCATGATAGAGTTGAAAGGGCTGCGGCGGATTATTTCGCGTGCAAGATGCGGAACCGAACTCAAAAGAGGGACGGTGCGCAGAGAGGGGGGGTATTCACAGACACTTTTGGGGGACACCCGCGATTTGTCTGGGCGTGTCCTGAGGGTCATTTTCTGTTCAGTCGATGACGCCCCGAATCGAATGATGTCATGTGTCTTATCTTGTATTATGTACGTATATTATAGAGTGATGATATTGAACGGGATGGTTGCGTAATGTTGTGCAACACCCACCGTTTTGATATCATAGAATCGACTATACCATAGGCTTACGGTGATTTAAAAAAAAAACTCAGTGCTCATCGCGCAGTATGGCCTCCAGACAAATTATTCGCAACAGATTCGGTCCTGAATATCGATGAAGACCTTGGGCCACGCAGCTTGCATTATGAAATGATTGATGATCCTTGCATCACAATAATCCCGAAAATCGTGGCAAATTTTAAACTCCTATAATTACATGACATACGATTTATAAAAGGAGTATGTTACACAGTGAATAATTTCTCAATTTTGAATAATACGCGTCATTGGTTTATACATTAGCTACCTGTTCGTCTTCAAACAGGTTGCTGAAACAGCTCATTTGTGCAGCACCCTGTACGTTCGGGGACGAGATAATTCGACAATGACTTGTCCGAAGAAGTCGCCATTCAGGAACCGTTGTGCTTGGCCGGTTGCCGATCTGGACAGGATGCAAAAGGAGAGGCAGAGTTTGAAAAAAACAAATGTGTCTAGCAACCAGAGGGCGTCATTGAATGGGTGGCGGTGACATTTTTAGATTCTCCAACCTTGCCCCTGTTCCTATGGCGGGGCTTTTTGTCTGGCGTGACGATCAACACCCATGTGGTAAAAAAAAAAGTCTGGAAAAGGCGGAAAAAAATCGGTCTAGTGCCTACCCTCCATTTTGTCAACCTGACTGGACTCGCCGATTTCTTTAAAGTTTAAGTTGTGTTTTTTTTGCACCGCACAGTAGGGGTTAAGTTAAAAGGAAGGATCGGGAGTGGAGAAGAATGAGACCCGTGCCGCTTAGCACTTGAGTGACCGACCCTGACGGCTGTTTTTTTTTAAAGTGTGTGAAGCCCCCTGGCGGCGATGGTGGCGCCGCCAGAGTGGGGTCAGGAGAAGGTGGCCGGAGCGGCTCGTATCATTCGAGCTGCGGCTGCGGCCTCGTAGAGTCGTGCCTGCTGCTGGGGGTTGTACCCGAAAAAGTGGAACAGTGGACCATGAGGAGGTGGACCGGAGTGCATGTGTCGTGCGTGTGTGGTCAGCGCACCATGTGAAAAAAATGAGGGAGAGAATTGGTCATGTTCCTGACTCGGATGCTGGTGACGGTGATGACGATGAGGGTGGTGGTTGTGCCGGTTGTAGTAGCTCAGGTTGCCTCAGGTTGTCTGACCCCGGGTCAGCCTCCAGTGAGACGATTGTTCCGGAACCTTGCCGATGGCACCTGGCTAAAAGGGCGGTGGGGGAGGTAGGACGGTGGTGCGGATGCTGCGTGCTTGATTCGTGTCGTAGGATTTACCGATACCTCGCCCGTTTGTCAGGTGAGTGGCGATTTGGGTTGCGATGCCCCACTTAGATTGCCTCCTGGATCATATCGGGAGCAAACAGGATTTGCTTCACGACCATGTCACATTTGCCCCGCACAGGGGTGTCACATGGGAAGTTTCACATGTGTTGCGAACGATGGTGAAATCCACATTTGTGTATGCATTTTTACGATAATAAACTACAAGTCAAATTAGTGAAAATCTTCGATTATCAGCCGTATAATTTGCATTCGTTCCCATTGGAGCCGGTTGTATGCATACGATATTATGAATGTACACAACTCGAAGATTTTCCCTAATTTGCGTTCATTCAACCGGTCCCTAATTTCTGTTGACAAAGTTACACAAATATGGACCAATCGGGTGTTAAACCGATCACTTATAGCCTAATTATGTAAGGATTAGTGGATAATGCAATTATGCATTAGGAAAATAATGTAATTTACGCTCATTATTTCATTCGAAAAATCTGGGTGGGGAGTTAGGCTATTATTTATCGAGTTATCATCCGATTATAATTTTCCCAGAAATACTGTACCTGTATATGATTATTCCAACTGTATGTACCGCCATTGCATATTATTAAATTTAAATGCCCCATAATAGAGGTTAGTCAGTGTCTGTCCTCGACCCTATGTAGTAACATTAAAAATTTAAAGTATGTCCGTGAACATTGAGCTTGGCACGTTCTTGCTGTGTGATCTCGGTGGTTTTCATTATGCCGAGACTGATGCTTTGCACACAGGAACGCGAAACTGAGCGGAACGCAAGTTCTTCAGAGATCCGCACGATTATCATGCGTGTTTTATGTAGATGATATCAGCAGCGAACACTTATGAACAAAAAAAAGCGAAGGTCAAGCAGTATATGAATATAATAAATATTACACGAGGTGTACTGTAACTTTTTACACACATTTTACGCCCAATATCAGCAGCAGAAATCGTGACAACGCAGTGCTTTTTTTCACGACTTTTTTTAAATTCTTTTATTGAACATTGTAACCTCCAAAGTTGCGAAGCGTTACAGGCCTCGTCTCTCATATATACCGGGATCCAAAAGGTGAATATAATATCCAGGCAACAGCCGAGAAGGTTATGCCTATCGTCCCACAGCTTACACCTACTCCTATACGGCTCGAAAAGAAATTCCTATTGTCCATCGCTGGGTCATTGGCCTAATGCGTTTAGGAATGGTCTATTTGTGCTTCGAAACCGCTTTATGATGTTGCTACAAAAGATAAGTATTCATAAACGAAAGGACCCCGTGGGTTGCGATGACAAATAAGGCCTTCAGCCTCCCTCCTTCTTTTTTTTCGCATTTGGTAGTGAAATATTATTCTTTTTGTACCCCAACGAATAAGGTGCAGATGATTAGTCAAGAGGACGGTTAATGAATCATGTATCAAAATATTTGCATATGTAGCTTGATTATACACACAAGGTGAATGAATTCGTCCAAGCTGTCACTCTCAATAAGTGCTATATGATTAAGTAATGAACCGTGCGTCACTGTTGCAACGTAACATAGCATGTAAGGTGGTACACACGCACATGAATACACCGGAATCTTGGGTGGCGTTGTCGTGCTTGTATGTACACTTGTGGCCTCCTTTCTCAGGCGCCCCTGTACCCATATCGTCACAGTTGACATTCCACCATCCATCTATCTATCCATCTATATCCCCTCCTGGTTTCTCTCTCTCCCCCTCCCCTCTCTTCTCTTCTTGCTTGCACCCCGCCCCGAAAAGGACCGCGTGGGAACCGACCGAAAAGTACCTGAAGCAGGTTATAGGTATGGAGCTCACGTTGCCTAAGTAGCGCCGCACAGGCGGGCTTTTTGGGAACCTGGGCCACACCCCGTCATGGCAGCAGCAAAGCAGACATGGTACTCAAAAATTGCACCACCGAAGATTTGTGTACACTGGTTGTTAGTGGTGTGTTGTCAAGGCACCACAGAGGCGGCCATCGTAGATCAGGAACTAATATGGGCCACTTCTAGAACTGTTACGCCTTTCTACACATGTGTGATCATGGTTAATGTATGTGGAAATGTGTACAACTTGTCACTCCTACCCCAGCCTTATGGAGACCTGTGCGAGTGGGGTTGCCGACTTGTCGCTTGTGTAATCCCCAAGTCCCTGGCGGACGATTCTGGCTTTACTAGAATCGTGAGTCATATAATATCGATGCACGATGCTACATGCAAAATCGTCCGCCAGGGACTTGGAGATTACACCAGCGCCGAAGCGGCAACCCCACTCCATACAGGTGAGAACCGATAAGGACACGCGATAAGGGCAGTTTCCTGACTGTGATACTAATAGCTGTTATTTGGTCCAATATGCGCAGAAGCCAGATATTGGCCTACTGAGCATGTGAGCGTCCTCACACGTGCAATTCATGAACCTTAACTCCCCCCGCCCCAAAATGGCGCCTCATTCAAAAAACGAGCCGCAAAAAAAAAATCGCGTTTTTACAGCATTACACCGTTGTGTACCGCGCTGGTTATAAATAGGGACGTAATAATTACAGAGAGGAGACAGAGATGGCGAGGAAGAGAGTTCACCAGTCTGGAACTGATTGCCCTCAGAGGGGAAGGAAGTGGGCTTTTTCACCCCGCCTATATGGCCGCAAGGCGAACGAGGAAGAGTTATCATGTGTGTGTGTGTGCATACATACATACATGCAGTAGAGCACACTGACTCTCTCTTCATCATGAAATATTCCACCTCTTTTGCGCCATGCACGCGTCCCATATGAGGCAATTTCCCTATTAGAGAAATTACAAGTGGTGTATGGGTGCATCTCGGGGGTGTGAGAAGAATTGGGCGCAAGGACGTTCGCCTATTTTAAACGGTAATAGGGGCCCCTGGGGTTATTTAATTCGAATCGCGTAGGCTGCACTTTGGTTGCATGAAAAATAAACCTGGAGAGAGATGATGATGGCGGACGAGGACGGGATACCAGTTGGCGGAGAATATGCGTCATGTTTGCGTCATGTGGGAATTTAGAAGTACTGATGAGGCACGTTTCAAGTTCCATTCTGCCCCGGTAGTTATGGGCATATTGTTCGTTTCACTGACGGGGGTTTCGGGGCGCATACCAGCAGACGCCCCCGCATTGGTGACGTACAGTTTCAGCCAAAAGTTTTGTTCAGTTTGTAACGCTTCGAGCGAACCAACTTTTGGGGGTCAGTTACATGACAATGTTTCCTTCAATCGAAATTGAATGTCTAACACTGTTTTGGATTTCGGAAGGACAGTTTGTCTAATATCATGATTGGCTAGAGAAAAAGTCATCAGGGCATTGATAAGAGCACTTTCTGTGATATTTGTCTCTGGAAATGTGTGTTTCAGCTCACGGCTGTACGGATATGATCAGTATTTGACCTTACTGTGGACCCATATCGTGAAGAGACACGCCTTTTTGCGAAATTGCCACTTACTGCAAGTGGCCCGTAAGTGAAATACTGCGAATGGGTCACGTTCGAGTCAGTTCAACCGAATTAATCACAGCTTATCCCTCTCCTCCTATATAAAGATATACTGTAATCAATCGATGTCTGACGATATTTCACTTTTGATAGCTGACACCCCTAATCAATCGGCAACGTTATTGAGGTGACCCCCGTAATTAAGCAGTCTGAAGAAGTAGGGGCGAAAAGCCACCCCTAATGAGAATGACCTGACCGGGGGGTCGTGTCCCTGACAAAGGACCTGGCATGCAACGAGCAGACACATTGTACCATTGGGGACACTTGGGTGTCCTGGTACATGTCCCCCCACCTGAAGAGAGGGGGTGGTCCTTCCACTTGATTGGGTCTTTTGGCGCCTAATAAAGTCATCGCCCTTGACTATTTTTTTTTTCCTTTCTTTCTTTCTTTCTTGTAAAGTTTGACAGTTTGGGATCTGTGTTTTTCAGGGAGAAGACGCCACCGAAGAGTGGTAGCCGCCGGGTGGCCATCCTCCTTCGGTACCAGAATGTACCAACCCCTCGCCTTGGTGCTAGTTGTCTCGGCCATCTTCAGGATAGCTGGTGAGTCCAATATGAATTTCTGGCATTGCGCAGTGATGTTCAGCAATGTCGTATATCTGGGGATAGCCCAAGGAATGTCCGGTTAATTCGGATTAATTTGAATTATTTCCTCCAATACATACTGACATAAGTTTTTTAAAATGTGTAATTTGACTATAGAATTGTGGTTGAGTGTAATGAGAAAATCGCGAGTCGAGTGAAAATGTCTCGGCATTTCTAGATTCATTAAAAGTGCAAAATATGCGAGTTATTTAAGAGTTGACAGAACGGGGAAGGTCCTCCCCCGGAACAAGACAGATTTCACTTCCACATGGGAAATGCCCGGCATGACGTCAATTGTTTTGGGAAAGTTAAAATTCCTGAGAACTGTAACGGTAAACGGCGGCGGTTTTCTAATGTGTGGATGGGTGGGGCAAGGTGATGTTATTGGGACATGTTGACCAAATTGCGGTTTAAATATCCTTGGTTGGTATGCAGGTTGTCTGGGACTTCTTTTTTTTTTACCTCCTTTCCTCACCAAGGTTGCGGGCAAGCCGTCAACTTTCAGTTTTTTACCTTCCTTCTGTACAACCATTTGGCCGTCTAGTTATCCTTGAACTTGCGCACATATCCGGACATGTGGTCGCTTACTTACGTAAGGCAATCGCCAGGTGCTGGTCTGCTAAAGAATTGTCTTGCGTTTCCCCGTTTCACTTGTCCGCAAATCGCTGTAAGGTACAAGGTATAGGTGCAACTAATAATTGTTACGTCATATTATCAACATGTAATGTATGTGCAAATGACCCACTTATCTACTTATGAAGTTGGGACGAGCACATTGCTTGTTTCCTAATCAGGGCAGAAATAGACAGACCCGATGTGATTTTTACAGCATCGGACAAACATTTTTTTTTTTCTTAACTAACCTGAAGCTCTTTGGCTCCTAACTACCTGCTTGTTTGGAGATGTGGTTGGCACCTGAAGTGATAAAAGTGTCGTCTATCCGTGGGAAAGTGGAGTTTGGTCCGAGGAGGTCAGGCTACCCACCCTTCACCTCCAGAAAAGATGTTTGCCTGGACTGGTGGTATGGGGAGAGTTGACAGCAGTACGGATTCCATTTGGGGGGTATAGCTAGCCATGGGTCTAGGGCGGTGTCTGGAAGGTTACAGAAAGAGAAGAAGAAGAAGTAGAGAGAGAAAAAAAAGCGGTGATGGTCCTAAGAAGTAAGCAGATAAAAGTGGCCGTGACTCTGCTTGTCAGGCCCCTATCTTTGGGGCAGGTTGAGAAGAGAGGGGGGGTGCCCTCTTATACAATAGAGATGCGTCACACTCGTTTTACCTTCCGTCACGTATATCCAACCTCCTAAGTAGGACTTATTGTTACGATTGGCTCCGTCTGACCGCCCAGGCTGCTGACCAGGGTCAGGGTGACCTTACAATCGTAAAGGAGAAAGGACGCGGCACGCGTGTAATTATTTCGGTTAGGCTTTTTAAAATGTGGGGGTTAATATTCATGAAAGTGTAAGTTCTGCAATGCAGGTTGGTTTTTTCGGCCCGTATGCATATTTAAGTAGGGATGTGGCACATGCATGGGCACGATAGGGCCTTAGTTGCTTCAGCACCAGCAATAAGCGTAACCAAACCACTTATCCTATAGTAGGCAACCCGTGCATTCCTATTGACCACCGGGTTGTGTACCCAGCAGGGGCGTGTAATATTTCCACCCGCAAATCACCACCTCCCCATTCCAACATTACCACACTCGCTCCAGGCACAAAAAGGGTTAATCCTGTTACCATTCTTTTTCACATTAAAAAAAAAGTACCGGTACTCCTATTGTTGGTCGACCCCCCCTCCAGGGTACGACCAGCACGTGCTATTATATACCGGACATTCTTTTCATTCCTTTTCTTCGCTCGCTTTTTCTAGTAACTGTGGGAGAAGTGTGTGTATGGGTAGGGGGGTGTGTGCGATATATGTAAGAGAGCTTGTGCAGAAGTTGCCAAGCGCGTCCTTGCGGCCGGTGGCAGTCAGGGGTGGCCAGGTGGAACGAGCGAGGGCAGCGCTCCCTTACTACCTTACCAACCCCACCACCACCTCCTCCCCAGCAGGCCCTTACCTGTCTTCCATCAAAGAAGGGAGCTGTACCAATGGCAGACCCCTGGCTGCATGCCCAAGGAAAGGCAATGAAGGAGAAATATGAAAGGGTAGCGGAGAACCTGTTGGTATTGTTTGCTTGACTTCAGGCGCGCGTGGCTCCACATGGCCGCGTGCGAGGGGGTGAGGGGGGCAAAAAAGTACATGATGTGGCGAAAGTTAGGCAGAGACGATGGGACACCCGGTGCTTTCATAATACGACATTACAAGTGTCATATATTTGGATTGTCAGGGGGGGAAAACGGTATGTGCATTTACTCCTTTATTGCAATAGTAGCGAATTCATTGCCAAAATTTGGCAAAACCTACAATCAAACGATTTGAATGAGACCCGCCGATTTACCATGTAGTACTAATCTTCATGCGTAGATGGGGCATACTCCCTCTGCGCACTCCTGCCACTCTCAGTGCGAGAGAGATACTATCAGGTCGAACAAACATCCGAGGGAGAGAATAAGCCTATTAGGAGAAAAGTAATTCCGGTCTTCTCTTCTCCCATAGGAACATCCACTTGCCCAAAATTTATGACAATGTCCGAAAAAAAACTGCGTAAAATTACGACTAAAAATATTTTACAAACGTTTCTGAATTGTTCGGAATCCAATATGGCTGCCATCCGCAGGTTAACTTTTAGAACCTGAAATTAATTATGATTGATTGTGCCCAAAAATTTATCTTTTGAGCTTTTTAAAGTTCAATTAGGGTGATAAAGCTTCTTGAAATATGCTGATAAAAAAAATCACTCAATGTATGTATGAGGGATTTCCACATATTCTGACTAAAATTGCTTAAGTTGAGACTCAATTGACGTAGCAATTTTAGTCAAAATTGGTTGATTTTTTTTTTTTGACCAGGACATTGTTGCTGGATTTTATTTAGTGTATAGGGTCTGACAGGAAGGTGGTTTGTATAGGAATACATTTTGACTAATGTGTATAGCTGTACCCTGCAAATGGCCTCCAGATCCCCCAAGACAATTAGACGGCCAGAAGAGGATAATGCTACTAATGGCATATAAAAATGGCCGTTTCACAGCTTGGTGGGTACGGAGTCGTTAGGAAGTTTGGTGGAAAAAGAGATGAGAGTGGAAACATCATGATTGTCGGCACGTTCCCGGACATCCCCTCCGTGCATTTTTTGGTAAAGGGGGAAGAGGGCCAACGTACCCGCAATAGCTAAGCAGGATTTCCCTTGTCTTGTACTTATGCATGACTCACAAGCCCAATTCTCGGATGCTGCTGGCTTGAGTCTTGAAATAGCTAAAAGGAAGGGCGGGAAGCATAAATCATTATGGCTGTGTCGTCTTCGCTAGACGTTTACATGACGACACCGGAAGCGGAATAAAATTCAAACTTCCACATCATTTTGTGCGTCTGACGAGGATTCTACGGAAACATATCATTGCACGGAGACTTGAGCGGTCGAATGGAGCACGAGCTTCCCATTGATTCTTATTGCTACCAACATGGAAGTTGAGGAAACCATTAAGAAGAACCGTCGGGCTTGAATGGACATCAGGATATCGTTAAAAATAATTAATGGCCAACCGATCGTGATTCCAATGACCATGTCCAATTGCCTTTCACTGGCCAAATATGCGGATCTGAACCAGTCCATTTCGGATGCCCCGAAATGGGTACGTTGACATTACAGAGGGTGAACCATTGCGTAAAAGGTTAAGCAATATTTTCCAATGATTAGATAGGAAAGTGCTTTGATAAATACTGGCCAAGCTCGACGGGTTGCAAGATTCTTAGGATATACATTATGTAATAAATTGACACCAGTACTAATACAGTATAACAAGTGGTGTGTGCTGGCAAAGTAATTAGGCCCTAAAGAAAATATTCGGTGATAAATGGTCTCGGTTATGACAGCCAACCCCATACAAGTTTATGGTGTTTTAACTAACAAGAACGCTCCCTCACACTTTTTTTTTCCGAGCCCCTTCTAAGTGTTTGTTTGGAGTAAGAAACTCAACACTACTTGTAGTCTCTCTCATGGCCACTGAAACTTGAATGGATTAGGAAACACATGGCGGGGGAGAGACGTACGATGACAACAAAAAAAAAAAAACTGTATGTATAGGTGATATAAAGTACTCATCCGGAAGGTGTTGACGTGACGTCCATAGTGAGCACCACCCGCCTTTGTGTTGCCTCCACCAAAATCATATACGAACCTAGGGGAGTTTTAGGGAGGTATTATTTATTATGATTTTACCAGAGGGGGCTTACGTGTCAAGTTCCGTTCTGGCCCGTGAATGAAACTGAAGGGGAGGACTTATCTCTTACCGAATCTTGAACGTGAATGATGCCTACCCCTGAAATAGGAAAATTTCCACCTGGTTTGAAACAATAGTGGCATAAGTGGTTATGACCAGTTTGTGGAGACAGTTGGGGAAGGGCCTCGTTTTCCGCCCGTTAGCGAAGCACGCGAAGGGGTCTCAGTTTTTAAGAGAATTGGGGTGTTCTGGGAGTGGGGGGGGGGGGGTACACCCAAAAATAGAGTCGTAGAGTCAATGAGTCTGCGCCGGCCTGCTGTTAGTTNCCCCCCCCCCCCCCTTCCAGTTGTTTCATTGCCACAAAACTAACAAATGCTTCTGTGCTTTTCATTCATGAGGAGGGGGTGAGGGCAAAGATTTTTTTTTTTTTTGAAGAACCGTTGCCAAAGCAGGATGGAACTTGTTGCGTCAGATTTTTGCTAATGTGAGGTTGCATATTGGTGTGACTCAGGGGATCAAGCTCCAACATGCTGAAATCTGAAAGGTGCCTTCTGAATAGCGTGGGCAGCTGGACACTGCGTGTGTGAATGTTGGCTTGAAGGCAGTATGTGAGTCGAATTAGGTGAGAAGGGCAATGTGGGGGTGTGTTGGTAGGGTGGTAAGGGGGGGAGAATCTAAGAGCCAGCTGCATTCCAGGCGGCTGGCAGACCGTCAGTATACCATCCATCCCTTAGGGTGAGCTCTCAATAGCAAGAAGGGAAGCCGATGACATTGGAGGGGGGGTAGAAGAGGAGGGCAAACTTCAGGATCCTGTAAGAGGACACTCGTTGCCAGCTGGCGGTTCACCCCCCCTGCACCGAATTGTCCGACTCAATGGGAACCTACCTAACCTACACCCCCACATTATAATCAAAAGCCACATAATGTTCCCTAAGCCATTAAAAAAAAATTTCATAACGTCGACACGCATTACTTGCTTGTTCCATATTCATGCGTTTTACGTACACCCGTTCACATAGCGACCAGGAATCAGTCCGTGAAGTCGTACAAACACCAAATAGCATGCTATCAATGTCACGTGATGAATTTTTGCACACTGTGCTGCACTATTTATTGTGCTTGGAGTCCGTTCCGTCATTTAAAAAAAAAAAATTATTTGTTATATTTTGAAGAAAAAAATAGGACTGCATGATGCAATAAGTACCATTAATTAGCAGTCACATATTTAAAATTGCGATTTGGTCACATATGATCACAATCTGATCACCAAGATCGACAAACCCTCCCCCTGCCTAAAATTGGGTTTATTCGTACACCCTACCTGAATCGCCCACTTCAAAAAGCTGTTATCAGTGACCGTAGCTTGCACTATGGGCAGGCAGGTGCTTCCTTGTGGTTGTTGAGGAGGGGAAATTGTAACAAAAAAAAAAAACATTAGGAGAAGGTGGGAGACGGGTTAATCCGAATTTCTTGCCACGAGCCCAGCCAGGTGCGTCTGAGACATTATAGCTTGCATCCATTCATTATGTACCATTTTGCTCGCTTGTCGTCCTCTCGACGTCATCATGTCATCGAGATACTTCGCACGCAATGGGGAATATTTCACACACACACAATTTTTTTTAATCTGCAAAAATTGTTAATTAGCAATACCGTATTACATGCACGGAACTGTTCCAACTGTAAAGGCCAGATGCTATAGCATGTGCCATCACCACGAAAATTCGATCTCACGTGTGTAAAACCAGTACGTTCGCGGCATATTAAAGCTTTGTGGACACGGGGCCCCCTCTGTAACAATTCGGGCTGGGGGTTGAGGCAGATGGATAAATAATTGGGGTAGAAAAGCAGTGTGCCAGGTGCAAGGTGTCGGGTTTTTGGGAAGAAGGGTGCCCTGTATATGCTTCGAGTATTAGCAATAGGTAAAGCCAGCATCGCGTTAGTGACAAGACAGGGCAGGTGCGAGCATGCTCGTCTGCCAGATGATAGGTTCCACTTATTACAGATTATTATTATTTTTTGTGTGTGTGTCCTGAACAGGTAAGAGGGGAGAGAAAAGGTTAGGTGCAACAACTGCTCCAGTTCAGGGGACTTGAAAAAGCGTGATGAATTCTACCAGTAAGGAAGTAAGCGGAAGCGGTCATGATTCCATACACGTCATTGTTGCTGCAAAAGTTAACGGTGTTGTGGTAGATTATGCAGGCAGCCGTAACAAAGCCTACGGTTGGTGGAAAATGCTGCTTGGGGGTTGGTTTGTAATATATATCTAAAAAAAAAAAAGCGCTGCTTTCGACTCGCCAAAAAGTGATGACATGCGGCTAATTTAACTAATACCAGGAAGTGTGGTATTAATTTGCAAAAGGGCGAGCGGGGCACCGGTCGATTTGCGCTTGCAACACCTGTAGCCTGCGGTTGAAGGTTGGCACCTGTAATTTTTTTTTTGCGAGCGAAAATGGGCGTTTTTGCACACGTGCGGAGTGAGTTGTATCATGTGAGACTGGCGCTTTGAACAAATATGCTAACTGTAATAAATACCGGGGACTGACATTATACAACATGCTGCTTGCTGTGTTGTAATTTTGGTGTAATGATGGCATGGGGTCGTATTAGCGGACGTGTAACATGTGCAGCCTGAATTACACATGACAGTATAGTTTAGCATCTGTTAACACCACGAGGATTAGGTTGAACCGAATAAATACGCAATTGTAAGTAAAATTTATTAAATTAATCCGTGTTAAAACAAGGGAAATGTCGTGATGGTGATGATGATGAATACAAGGACAGCCCGGATGTTGTATACTTATGTCACATCAAGGTGTAATTGTGGATGACGAGTAAAATAAGAATCTGTGCCATAACTACTGTATATGATTTTTAAAAACAGGCTCTGCATCTTAATATGTACATAAAGAGCATTAATGCGCTCTGTACACTATTAAGATGCGGACCACAATGTAGCTTATGGAGCCACTGTACTGCAAGGAAGTGATTGGGAATTAAAGCAATCTATAAAGGTCTTTATCGCAAATCCAACATGCTGATGGCATATCTCGTTGATATGAGTAACAATAAATAAGCAACTTTTATAAATTGGGATGGAATCCATAATTTTTTTAATTTAGAGGCAGTATACACCTCTCTTGCCCAGGGATTGCCATGTGCCCTGTATAGGCTAATTATTACAAGTGATTAATTTCAAAGGGCATCTAAGAAATTATGCCTATACTTTATTTTGAGAGAGTTGGGATCCTTAACAAAGCCTGCAAACTTTTTCGAAACGAATTTTTTATTCATGCTCGCCGAATTCCGACCGTCCCACACGTTTCGCTCTGAAATGCAGAAAATGTTAAACCGCGGGTCAAATCTGAAACTAGCAGTGTAGTGAGCCTGGACCCATTTTATAGTAGGCTATTTATTTTAAAATATATAGATTGGAAGCTCCCGTTTTTTGAAGATTCGGCCCCCAACATGGCTGATGGTCAATCGGGAGTTGATCCAATTTCCATGAAAACTCGTTTCGGAGTGTGTAACTTCCCGGCTGGGTGCGTTTCTGCTGGGGTTTTGTGTTGAGGCCAGCGGCCGACGAACAGCTAGCCTTGAACCTCCTCGAGCCTTACCTGGGCGCCCACCAGGCATTTTTTTTTCTTTCTTTCTTTTCTTTTCTTTCAAGGAGGGGGGTGTTTTGTATATGAGGTGGGAAAGATGCCCACGTATGCAACCCTGCCTTAACCCCCAAACAACAACCTCCTTTTTTGACATCGAGCCCAGGTCCTCTCTTAGTCACCCTACATCACCATTTCCGGTTTTGGGCTCGGTCATCCTTGGCCCCCTTTTTTTTAGTGTGGAAAATGGAGGAAAACCACATGGAAAATTTTGTGGAGCATATGTGGAAAATTTGGATTAGAACTGGCATGGTCCAGTTGTGAGGGTTTGGGAACTGCTTCTTGGCAGACGGATTAATGTGAGCGCAATGAGGCGGTTCAAGTACTTGCAGGTGCCCTACTTGTAAGTGTCAGTTACATATGTCCAAAAATGTACAGGCCAACCTGGAAGTTTGTCTCACACTGTACAGTACCCACACCATAACTTCTCAAAAAATGGGCGGCGACCTCTGCCCCTCCTGACACCATAAGCAATCTAACAGTAGGGTTTCAAAATAGGATTTCTTATGTACCGCACTGTACCCACCATTCCCTAAGCGATCTGGTTGGTGGAGCAGAGGGCAGGGGACCTCTGCTCCACCAATCAGATCACTTATGGAATGGTGGGTACAGTGCGGTCTATAAGAAATGCTCTTTTGAAACACTACCGTGTCAGATGTCACAATATTGAGGCCTTTTTAGCCTTTTTTTTAAAGAAGCAATTGTAGCGAAAAATTCGATTGTTTCATATGCAACTGTTACAAAGTGTGTCTTCCCCCCCAATCTTTTCTTCCCAATAATTCCTGGCTGATGAACCCGTGTAGAAAACGTGTGCCCAATGGAAAAGAAAAGGAAGGCACCCCAGTTTTTTGAATGGGGAGTCTGGGGAGCCGAATTCTTGGCCCCCAAAAATAGTCGGGGACGGGAGGGGTGCAGTATGTGTGCCATGTGCAGTCGGTTGGGAAGCGTATTCGCCTCTTCTTATGGGTGCTCCGGACACTATTGCATGTGTCCTCTTGATCCCAAAAGGCCTCTCTTTTTTTTCTTTCCTTTTTTGAAACTGGAGCCTAGGCCCAGCACAAGCGCCATGTGGGCGGCGGCAGGGCCCACCCTTCTCCTAGGGGCCTGTCTTTCCCACTTCTTTTCCCCTTGAACCGCTGGCGACCGTGGCACGTGCCACCTGCCCTCTTGCTTCTTCTTCTTCTGCTCTTTCTCCCCTTCCCCAGCTACTTCCTCCTTCCGCTTCTTTTGCCCGCCCAGTTTTTGTGTGTCCCTAGGGCAGACCTGGCCACGCCAAGGGGACGGTACCGGGAATTAATGAACTCAAACGGTCTGGCCAGCTGTTGATCGGACTTGTGGAGTTTATGGGGGTCTCCATAAGTCAAGATGTGTCGTTGTTGCGGACCTCTTTTAGGGGGACCTCGGAGGAAGTTGTCACTTACGGGAGTATACGAGTTGGGCACACTCCGAAGTGTAACCCAATATGGGGCAACCCACCCCCTCTAGGGAACACCCAAACCATCCATCCATCCATCCATCCATCCAGAAGCCTCCTTTGAAGGAGCGGCATCGGCAGCTGTCGGTTTTGGGGGTTATATGGGTGCAAAAAGGACCAGGCGTGTGCCCTGGGATCTGAATGGGAGGCTGTGGGGGTGGTATAAGTGGACAGATGTGGCTGTTGGTCAACAGACCCCCGGCTGCAGCCCAAGGGTCAACAAGAAGCATAAGGAGCCGGATAATGGCCCCCAGGAGCATTCATTGTCCACCATTGTTTTGCGATGTGCAGCAGCATCCCAGACACGGCGTATACCCCCGGGTGTACTTGCCAAGAGACTAACTAAATTGGGGGTTGCTTGTTAACCCACCATGCTGACCTTTGCAAATACGGCTTCCCCCCCCCCCCCCTGATTAATTCGCAGACACCAATGTCCTGTTTACCTTCCTGCTTAGTCCATCCCTCTTGTCCTTATTGGTAGGGGAAGTATTGTTGTTGCTTGGGAGAGGATAATCGGCGGTGGCAGCGCAAGAGCGGTAAATGGCCATTGTTCATGCGCCCTGAAGAACTATTGTTCCTTTTGTTCGGTGCGTGCACAAATAAGGCTCTCTTTCGGTTGGGTGAGGGGGTTATATGTCTCGTATTATACTCTCTTTGGGGGTGCCCATGACGTGTCACAGGGTGTTGTTCTCTCCTGGGGGAAAAATATGCTGATGAATGGGCTGTCACCAAGTACTCTTCATATGAGTTTTATGTCTCTAAATAGTGGTGATAGGGGGGCGCTTGCGTTTCTTTCGTGACCCCCAGAGCTATGCCGGCGGTACTTTCAAGGCTTAGTCGGACAGGAGACCGACAAGATCTGTCTCACCTTTGTGGTCTTCTTGTAGTTTCTTGTAGCTGTATAGCTATAGCCATAGTTGCTTTGGCTCATTCCGAATAATCCGAATCATATGTCTCTAAAATTGGGTAAAAAGTACCTCAGTATAATTATGTGATGGGTTATTGCCCTTTAAAAATATTGTTGACTTCAAGTGTAGTTCGAAGTCAGATTCAGGCAAAGGTCGCGACCTGTGCCTGAATCTGACTTTCGAACTACACTTCTTGAAGTCAACAATATTTTTAAAGGGCAATAACCCACATAATTATAGGTACTTTTTACCCAATGCAAAACCGCGTTTCTTTATGCACCGCTCTGTATAGCTGTCAGCTCGTCCGCTGATCGATTGTAACATCACAAATATTTGCATCGCATTTGGCCTTTTTTGAGACCTCTCTTTGTCAGCGGGTGCAAATCAATATTTAATTTGCCAATAGGCATTGGGGGGCTAATGTTCCGGAGTATATATGGAGGGTGGAATTTCGAACCGAAACAAGTTTGAAGTTGGCACCCCCCAAAAAACCTTACACTTGACTCTCGAATTGAACCCACAGTATAAACTTGGCACCACGTCTGTATATCATGACACGAAACGCGCGCCATTTTGGACACGAAAATTTATTTTCCGTTGCGTTTAACCCCCCGTGAACCTTATGGGAGAGAAGAAGAGAGAGAAAAAAAAATCTGCACGCGACCAAAAACTACCGCAGGATATTTAACCTTGGTTTAAAACATTTTTCAGGGCGGTTTTAGGACCGGGTATTTTTCGGGTAGCATTATATGGACCCGGCTGCTGTCCCGGGCTATTTTGGGGGGTTCTTGGCAGCTAATTATATGGCGGCGGAAGACAGACTAACCTGTTACGCCAGACGGAGGCTCCCTTGACCCCAAAGATCTGTCTGGGTCTCGGGTCATATTTACATTAGACCCACATATGCTGTCCAGACCCATGGTCAAATTTTAGGGTGTCATCTGCAGGCCTGCTTGAGATCATTTTTTGTATATGGGGGTCCGGAAGGAGGCAACTTCCTGACAGGAAAAGTGGTAATAAAAAGTGACTAGACAGCCGTGACAAATCAGATGTTTATGCAGGTATTGCTTAAAGTAGCTAATATTTAAGTTTGGTTGACCCGGACAAGCCATGATGATGAAATCATTCTGTAGGAGATTCCCATGGAAATCCAGTCATTGGAGAGGAACGTTTTCTGGGCGTAATTCCTTCCGTTTTTGGCTGTTCCCTCCCTTCTTCCGAAAAGGAAGAGCGGAAAAGTACTCATCACATCCGATGCTGCTCCTTTTTTTTCCTCTTCCTTTGTCGCCGTTAATGTCATTGTTTCTTGACGAGGAAATTAAGTTCGGCGGGCGGCGCGGTTCTATTCTTGGATTTTCTTGGGTTGGGGACTTTGTATTTTAAGTCAGGGTGCTGTAGAGGTACGGAAATGATTTTCTTGCTTTGTCCCATCAGGCAAGGGACAAAAAGGTATGAGAAGGTGTTTTGTAACATTTATTGTTGCCTTGTTGCGACACATATCCTGGCAGGGTATACCACCAACCAAACTTCCATTCACAATGTGCCGCAATTTCCGCTTACACGTTCATATACCTGACACATTTGCATATGTGAAGCAACCACTGAGTGGGCATCAGTTGGTGTGGCTGATAGTTAGCAAGTTGCTGGTGGTTTGGGTCAAGCCGAGCCCCATCCACGTCCGGTTTGGCCCTTTGGTTCCGACCCAGTGCTGGTGGCGTATCGGATGGCCCCGGTGCTGTATCCCCCTTCGTGTTACCGCGGTGCTGTATGTGGGGTGGGTGATGGTGGAAGGGAAGCTAAGGGCAGTGGGGCTCGACCATTGCGCCCACGGCCAAGGAAATCGGCAGGTGCAAGGATGCGGCCATTTAATGAGCTGCCCAGGAAACACTGGATTCATTAATGTGGAAGGACACCCTGTTTTTTCCAAACATGATTCGCGTCAAAAGGTGGCAGCACTGGGACTCCCACATAGAGGGCGCTCTATACTGATGACTCACCCCGGACATTTTTCTCTCTCTCTCTTTACAGAGTCATGCTCGAGCAGGTCGACGCCGAAGCCTCGGGCGCCAAGTCCGACGCTGCGGCCCAACGTCACATTCCAGACGTACGCTTGTCCGCCTACCTACGCAGCCTGGTATTGTCTCAACGGTGCCACCTGTTTCACCATCAATATAGGCGACTCCATCCTTTACAACTGCGAGTAAGTCATAATTCGGACTCATTTCGCGACCTTCACCTACTTTTCATGTGTTTTTTGCAAAAAAGTAGGGTCACCCCCCTCTCATATATGGCCACAAGGGAGCAAGGTCATGACAAGTCATGTTTGTCCGTGTAATGAGACTCTCATTACACTTCCGGATGTCTTCTGGTTATGTAAACTCGGGTTTTTTTCCTCCTCCATCTTTGACATTTTACGACGTAAAATCGTGTGAACTTCGCTCATTGTTACGACCTCGGATTATAATTGGCCAATTTTCGTACAGTGTTTCGGTTGCACCATCTCCAGTAAACACTGGAAAAGAGCTGTCAGCAATTAAGAGGAAACTTTCCAGCCGGAAAATTTTTTCTGGCGGTGGTGCAATCGGACCACTTGATGCTTGATTTGATGATGTATAAATGCACTTCAAGTAATTATTGCCTCACCTCTTAATATAATTTATGTACGTATTGCGCGCTGACGTGCAGTCCACCTGGGGAATTTCCGTGCAATACCGTACACCTTAAAATGCAGCTGTTGTTTATTAAATGACGTAACAGGCGCACCTGTTTACCTGTACTCTCGGATGTAATAAGAAGCAGGCTGAGGTGCGGTTTCCTGAGGTATCATCACTGCTTGCGCTGGGTGGAATTTTTCGCAAACGTGCCGCAGTTGTTGTTGTTTTTTTGTATATATTCAAGCTGAATTTTTTTTACGGTCCCAGCAGGTGAACAACGAGGCTCTTTTCATATAAAGAGGAAGTTGGCTTTTGAAATGGAAGCTGCGCAGGAAGTGGTTTGTGTTGGCAGGAATGGGTCCAGGGTCGTGCTCTTTCCTTCTCAAAACTGTTTTTTTTTTTTTTTTTTCGTTTGTATCGCCAGGTTGGGTCCTGGATTATTTCCGACCGAAAACTGTTTAGCAGGCATTGAACTCTCTGCCATTAATAATATACTTCTTTTTTTATTTTTAAAAAAACACTCTCTTGTGACATACGGTGCCGGCTCGTAACTCCCGTTTTGTTTACGACCCCACCGTTAAATAGTTAGCTTGGTTTACCGTACCCAGAAAATGCTACATAGGTCCAACTGACTTGATTGCTATTTCAAAACACTAACAAGAGGTGATGGAAATGCTCCAAAATGTGTAACAAACCGTGTCCGGCTTTATTTATCACACATTTTGTTGTGACCTCCTCTAATGGGAAAAGCAACGCTCTTTAGCATTAAATACACAAATGACAAAATCTATAATATTAAAATCCTATTATGTCTTCTGATTGGTCCGTCTCATATTGTTACTGGGGACGCTTCCTATTGGCCCCCGTTCTGCGCATGCGCAATGGGGTGGAGACAGCGCCTCTGGTGGGTGGGAGGGGAAACTACCCATTAGATCGCTAGAAAAGTATAGTCTACATCGCTCCCTCTATAGTAAATAAATAAATATCTTGCATAAGGCGTTGTCTGACGAAATTGCTGTTTAATAAATTACGAGTGTTTTGTTAGTTTGATGGGACATTCTGACCGTTTGGTATATGGAGAGGCGACCGTGACGCAACCGAGACCAATATTGTACAGGGTGAGGCTGGAGGTCATCGAAATAAGCCATGGAGTGATGGGAAGCCGGTGAAAGATTGGGTTTTGCCTGACAGTGCAAGGTTGATGGGCTGAGCGTGCAGAAGACCCATCATGCACAGAATTTTCGCCCCGTCCTCCCCTTGTATACAACCAAGGCCGCACGATATTTGCGTTAAAATGATTCCCAGGCTCTGTCATTCTTTGACAATTCAGGCAAAAATTTAATTCACTATTTTTTTTAAAAAAATAATAAAAAATGCGACATTGAAAAATACGGAGGCGATTGACTTTGTTGGACAGAAAATGTTTTGCTATTTCAAAATCTGAATTTATGCACTATTGCGAATCCATAGGACAGATTAGATATCTGCTTGTTTGCTGAGACATGTTTTCAGTTGGTGCCATTTGTGCCGAGGCCATTGCTACAGCCCCACCCCCCTTTACCTGTAATGCCCGATTGTTTGCTCGTTTCGACGGATTAAACACGAGGATTCTCACGCGATTTTCGGGAGCTGAGGCGTGGTTTTTGCAATGCCTACAAAAATGCCTGTGATAGAGTGCTACCACGCGCCGGGAAAGCCAGGAAGCTGGCGGCGACTGTGCTGCCATCTGTCGACAAGTGGGGGATAACATGCCGAACTTTAGCACTTAATGCTCCTTATTTTATTTTTCTCTCCGGCCTGTTGGATTCTTTCAACTGAGTGTCACATTTCTGACATTTCGTTGTGAATGTGCGGTCATGTGTTGCGAGTTTGATAATAAAAGGCGCGCTGCCACCTGCCGGGAGCGTGGAGAAGCGTGGCCGCCATGTGCAGCCATCTGTTGGTCGTTTTTTCTGCATCGGTGACTGATGATCCAATTTCTTCTACCCCCCTGACAGGTGTGCAGACGGATACATGGGCCAAAGATGCGAGTTCAAAGACCTGGACGGGTCGTATTTACGTAAGTATCCTTTAAGGGGGAAAAATGCCTTCACTCTAACCCTTCTTCGGGCTTCTTCCAACTCAACTCTCCTAAAATTCATTGGTGTGACTCGAGGTGTTGAGGGTATAGTGGTGGATGGTGCAGAGTCCTCGCTTGGTCAGTAGAGGTGATAAATCCTCTCTCTCTTTTTCTTTTTGTAGTATTGTTTAAGAACCAGGCCTTTTGGTAACATGGGGGGTTGGTATAGGGGACTATAAGTAGAAAAAAAAAAGAATGGCAACTCCCAAAGTGACTTAACTCCCCTTTTTTTTGCATTTTTTTTCTCTTCTCCTTCTCTTCCACATGCTTCCTGCGCGATTCCTGGTTCTACCGCACCTTCATCAACCACCATCAATTCCTTTATTTTTCTTGACAACCCCGAAGAGCTAATCGGAGCCCCGCTTCATCCCCATTCAGACTTCCTCAGGTTGAAAAGGTCGGCAGGTAATGTAGGTGGGACGTTGCATAGATAGTTACGTGAGTAGTCAGGTCCATATGTCTCAAAGTGTGAACTCTCTTGTTTGTTTATATATTTACTCTTCTTTTTTAAGTTACGTATTTTTTGTAACCTTCATTTTACATTTGAGATGTGTGGATATTGCTGGCGACAGAAAGTGTTTTAAAAAAATATATAATTTATTGAAAATTTAGCCATGATGACAATGATAAACGTAAAGAAGGGAAATTTGGATTCGGACACCTTCTGGCGTGATTTTTGTACATAAAGTCGCTTCTTAAGTAGTTAGTTATGAATTAACAAATTTGTGGATGGCAGTGTTTTTTTGTGTGTTGTGTGTGTAGATTTGTGTCAGAAAGTAGGAAACGGGCGCTGTATCACATTTATTTACAAAAACAAAAATATTGCGCCATTGTGATATCACATGCCTTCTCACAATATCGGTTTTTGGGCGCATACCAGGATCCGTGGGTGTTGCATTGACTGCATGTGATGTGCCATGTGTGGTTTTAATTCAAGGGGCGGTAAAGTTTGCATTGGAAGCAATTGGAAGGTGTGAAAAGGGCTCGCGTGTGGCCCCGAAAGACAGGAAGTTTGAACACGTTATTGTTGCCACCCCCCTTCAAAACGAGCTTCGTAAAATCCCCTAGATACAGTGCCCGTTTTACCCATATGTATCATGCTTAAGTGCAAATATTGTGTGTACATGTGAGGCAGGGACAGAAAGCGTGAAATGTATATACCCCCTGCAATTTTTTTAAATATTATTTGACGAATACCACGTGAGAGGAAACGAATAAAACAAACAATGCAATTTTGGCGTCCAAAAATGTCCGGTAATGTTCCGCTACATTTTCGCCCCCAATTTTCACTACTAGAACATTGCGAAAACTTGCCTTTCCCCCCCCCCCCCCCCCCCCCC
>KZ538207.1:0-42493 GCA_000934665.2 Catajapyx aquilonaris | reverse complement strand
GGGGGGGGGGGGAGGAGGTTACCTTTTCACGCTTTCGTTTTCCAGGGCGTGGGTATCAAGGCATGGAGAAGCAGGAACTGAGATCAGCAGACCTAGAATGCAATGCACTAGACCTGTGTGCTTCCATTAAATACTGGCAGGCTTAGGGGGGAAAAGAAAAATTGAAGCAATTTATCTCCTTACACTCTGCCCGCTGTCCAACCGCTTCATTAAATAGTAGAAGTAAACATTGGCTGAACTAAAGTAATTGATATGAAACATACATTGAACTATTTCTTGTAAGAAACATATCTGTTGCTGTGACATATGATCTGAAGCGGGTTATGTGATCAGCCGCCACATTTTGAACTGGTAACGTCGTCGCAGTCCAAAATTTTGCAATCTGTTTAATGGCGTGCATGTGCGGATTTTTTTTTTGTGGCTCCTGCTAATTGGGCTTGCTTATCCAGCAGAACGTTTATGGGGGCGCCTCCTTTAGAACCCAAGAATAAGGGGGGGGTGAGGGGGAGTCATCAAGGAGAATTCCAAAAAGGGCCCGTAATTGGGGTTGAGGTAGGAAGAGGAAGTGCGCTACTGCTGACAATAAGATCATTGCCTTTATACCTGACTGACTCGAAATAAAACAAGAAAAAAAAAGAAGGGTGGCATTCTTTCTCGTAGGTCATAGGTGAGGTGAAGCATTGTTGCGACCGTGACATAATACGTGGCCTTTTTATATTGCAGCTTCCCGAGAGCGAGTTATGCTAGAAACTGCAAGCATCGCCTCTGGGGCTACTGTAGCTGTTCTTCTGGTCGTCGTTGTGTCTATAGCTAGCTGCATATATATACGACGAAAACGAAAAGAACAAGCCCTCAGGTAAATATCGCATCTTTATTACAATCCCAACATGTTTGTAATACGTGCAATTTTATTTTGGCAGCAATTTGTCAGAGGAAGCACTGGAGAGAAGACCGTTCAGTAGCCACAAGCATCAAGTGCACATCAGAATGTGCACTGGTCCTACTAGAAGCCCGGTGAGTATTGCATAACCAGAGACGTTGAATCATGCAATAATTTTCAACCTGAGAGGTGGGATGTCTTAATTCATACCATTCCTGAAACTGCAATATTTGACCAGCCCCACAGTATTTCATAAGGTACATACCACGCAGTAAGGGGGGGAAAAATGTTACCCTTCAGTGCACATCATACAGTAAGATTGACACAACTTATCCTTGAAAGGCCTCTACAGTGTCATAAGAGGCATATAGGAAAGTAACTAAAGATGCAATATGTTGTTTGAAGAATAGTAGTTGAAGTCATCACATGCGCACTATTGGTAGCAAAAATAATGCAATGACATAGTTCATTAACGATTTGAATTCCTTTTCCAGCCATGGTCACCAAGCCATACGTCCTGCAGCCCACATCATGACCCAGGCCCCCCTCTCCACCTGCAACAACCGCCGTTGCAACCACATCAAGAACAACCACAACAAGAACCAGGGCTGCAACCGAAGGCCAGCTCTCACCCTAGCGTCACTACTTAGGCAGTTCCTTTGCAATTTTTTGGGAGGGTTGGGTGGGGGGGTAGGGATGTGAAGTTTTTTTTTTGTTTTTGGCAAGGGGTGGGAGGGAAGGGTAGGGAATTGAGATGGTAGGAGGGGGGGAGTTTAAAAATAATGGGAATCTAGAGACTATGTATGTGTGTGTGTGTGAGAGAGAGAGAGTGAGAAAGAGAGAGAGAGAGAGAGAGCTTTTTTAACTTAACTTTTTGCTGATAGTCATTGCATTCTAGCGATCGTTGTGAATAGAATGTGTTTTTGTTCTGGCAATTTTTGTGGCAGCAGATCATGTGGCCTATACACTCGAAAAAGACAGTTGACAACCCGCGTTACACACATTACACACTTACACAAACATAAGACACATTGAAACCCGTATCGGTATGTATGTATTGTACATTATTGCTTGTTTATTACTTTTTTTTTTTTGTCGATTTCCTCGGCTCTGCATGATTTGTACATATTTATTTGTGTGTTCGAGCACGGAACAAATTAGTAACACAATTTGGACTTGAACCCTTTTTTTTCTATCCCCCCTTTCCCCACCCTGCAGCCGGGATGCTGCAGGAAAGGTGTGCAATTTTTAGCCCAATTTGTTAGTTCGGAACGGCAACAAAAAACAACAACACAATCATGCATAAGTGAAACAAGGACCTGTTCAGTCTTTTTGTTTCTCTTTGGGATCGTGTGTGACAAGTGAAAACATGGAAGATAAATTTATAGTAAATGGTCATGGCGAAGCGGAAGTGATTGACTTGACAGCAGGGCAAAAGACGGATTGAAAAAAAATAAATTTATATCTTCCTTTCTGTGTACTAATGTTCTTTACATTCCCATTTTTTTTTTTTTTTAGTGAATATTATTTCACAAAAATGACATTGGCTGTACCTCATCTGATCCTTTAACGAAATCGAAACAGGCAAAAACCAGAAAGGAAGATAAAACTGTCGAAAAAATAAATAATAACATGGTGTTGTACACATATTGTAAATATGAATGGAGAAAAAACACGTCTCCCCTGTGGTTTGGAGACAAGGTATGGCGTTTCTACAATTTAATTTTTTCAATCTTAACTAAGTCATGGTTGCAGCTAGTTGTAAGTATTTATTTTCTTAGGGAACTGATTGGAGAATAGGTTACATAAAAAAATACAAGTAAAACAAAACAAGTAACATTAGCGAAACACTAGTAGTTGAAGTGAGTTATGTAACAAGCCTGGTCACTCTTTTCATTTTTTTTTTCAATTTTTTTTTTAAATCAAGAGAAGAGAATGGCAGGGGGAAAAATGGCAATGAAAAGTGTGAAATGTATGTGTGGATTGTACATAATGGCTCCCACTTTTTTTTTTGTCTGACACTTTTGATTGGTAGTGCTGTGTACATAAATTTTTCTATTATTTTGAAAACAAGAAATGGCAGTGTGGGGGAATTTGAAGTTGAAAAAAAAAAAAGAAGTGATGCCAAAGTTGCTAAACGAAGACTCAGAACTTGTTTTGAAAATTTTCTGCACAAAACGTGGAAAATAATGTATCTGGAAAGGATTGGCTTGCACAGTTTACTGCACATCTTTTTTGGCAACGAGAACTTGTCAGTGTTTGTCTACGCCTTTTAAAATGGGAAACCACTACAGTTTCGTACGGTGGGCCAAAAAAACCAGAATATCACTTGAGAGTAACAAAAATAAGTGCCGGAGCATGTTCTTGTTGGAAACAAGTTGAAGCTCATCTCTTCGATGGGATTTAACGTTTTTTGACTGACTCCCTCTTTTGTGTGAAAGTGCGATTGTTGGCGTGGTTATATCCTCCACTTTTCATGCGATTTTTCTATCTGAAACCGCAAGTTTTTTCATCACCTTGGCAGTCCCAACAATCTAGTCTTGTGATTTTAACCTAACAAATGCCTTACTTACGACCGTACCAAAGATATGTTGAAAATCCGAGGTTGCCAACCAATAATCACGTGCTTTTACTGTTTTTTTTTTTTTAAATTGATGCAGTATTGCAACACGCACCCAAATTGTAGACCTCCCAGCGAATTTTTAATTGTCACTTTACTTTTCGTGATGCGAAACTGAATGTCACGCAGGTTTACTTGTCAATTTTTTGTGGGCCGTAATTCTGACAGCTTCGTAAGAACAACACAAGGAATAGTTTAAAATTAGTGAGAATATGGGTATGATGTCGCATCATTAGAGGTAATGAGTTTTAGTCAACACTGCTACGTTCTTGTTGTCTCTTTGGCATTACGGCTGTAATTAATGATATGCAACTGATCCGTAATTGTTGCATGCACACGCCTAATACAATCAGGTATTACGAAACATGAGGAGGGAAAAATACAATAGACACTTAGGTGCATCGATACGTCCAAAAAAAAATATGTGGCCAATCATCATTGATGAGGGTGTGTGTTACATTATTGCCCAAGTTCAACTTGTGCTTTCTTCCTGGTTAGCAATAATTCATGTGGTTTTTATTACAACCGGTATAATGACAAACCCACCAAAGAAGAACTCGCCTTAATTTTTCTCTCCAATTTATCCGACCCCAGTGGCTCATTTTGACCCTAACAATTTGCCTGGAAACAGCAATGCCGTTCCAACTACCTCCAGTGATATTTATTACTTGTTGTTAATAATAATAATGTACTCCTCCGGTCACCTTTAAACCATTGTAACGATTCATAGCTGACTGTTGGTTCATTCCAGGAACAGGACTGCCATTCTTCCAATGTTAGGTTTTTTTCCGGTTTTTATCCGCTCTGTTTTTTTTGTTTTTTTTTGCAGAATCATTGTTGCTCACAGTTTTACATTCCTGTACTTCCCCACACGTGTAGGATCGAAATGCAGCCACTGGACATCCCCTGCAATTAGTTTCCTTCCTGAGAGAAACATATCCATAGTTTAAACTGCCACACAAGTGTTTTCTGAAAAGCTGTTGCATGCGTTTTTTTTTTTTTGTGCAACTTTTTGACCTGCAATTAAAAGAAAATTGTTGACGCATAATAATAACAACCAGTACTTTTTACACCTGTGCAAGCAAATCCGCAGTTGTAATTTCTTTTTCTTTTTCCCCCTCACTCGCTAATTATTTCTCAATTTGGATTAATTTTTTTTTTAAATGCAACCCTTCCCCCCTCTTCCGTCTTATTTATTTATAACTTCTGTCCGTCATACAATATTATTGTATTATTACTTATCATGTTAATTATTTTTTTTATTATTATTTTTCCACATACCAAAGACTGAAATGCAGATTCCAAGCAACTTATTCCAAAAGAGTGACTGAAATATGGGGACATATTACGATGAAAATAACAGAGCAATGGGTTCAGGACTTGCATTTTTGTGGTTGTTGATCGCCCACCATTTTTTCCCCGCAATAGTTGATAATATTTGAAAGAGGGATAGTTCCATGCCGTTATGTTGTACTATAGTGCAAATAGTTGACAAAACGTAGGTTTTAAAGAAAAAAAAAAGGGAAAAAAATAATAATGTTAGGAAAAATCAGCACTGGGAAAAATTCCTTCTTGTCCTTGACCCCTTCTTGACCTTTTTCCCCCTGCACTGACCTTTCCCCCCCCCCCCCCATACAACACATGTCATCCTCATTACAATAATTACCTCAGATTGCAAATTTACTACAAAGACCTGCTTGGAATCTTCAAATCCTCAGCTGCATTGTAATGATAATAATAGTGTATTATTAATTATGATTATTATTATCATCAATAGCTGGCTACACTCCTTTAAAAAAGTGAAAAAAATATGTGATTGTATCATAATGTTTCTGGGGTTGTTTTTATCCCTGTGTATTTTTTTTTTTTTTCCTCCGGGTGAGTTCCCACCCATTTTTTTGGGATTATTTTAATCCTAGTATTAATAATGATTCGCCAATTTCCCATGAGGTATGGAAAAATTTACAATCAGGTTTTGAACGCTTGAAATCCCCTATGGTTTTTTTTTCTTCGTTTTTCTGTGTGTGTGTAAAAAAAGGATTTTTCCCAAGAAAGGAATTAAGGACAAAAAAAAAAAAAAAAGTGCGCAAGAAAAAAAAGTGGCTCATTTGTTATCCAGTTCTTTATTTTAACGACAAGTTACTATCTATGGAAAATAATAATAAATAAAAAAGGTTGTTTATAACATTACCGACTTTCTCATTCGCCCCTTTCAGATCATAACGCCAAGGTCTCTGGTATGCATTTTGCGTCCTATTCAGAATATTTCAGTATATTACAGGTTTACAGTGATGTTTAATATTTCAGTTGCAAGGAGTAAGGTAGCAGACCTGAAGCTGAAATTAATGTATCATATAAATAATGTAATAAATATGAATGACGATAATATGAAATATACTTCAAAATATAACCTATAAATAATAATTCAAAATATAATATGTACCATACAATACAAGATTCTTCACGGCCTCGATCCCATTATAAATAATGCATAATATGATCAACATTAATATAAAATAATACATAATACAATAAAAACAATAATACATAATATACGGTAATAAAACTAATACATAATATACGGTAATAAAACTAATACATAATGTAATAAAAATACATAATGTAACAAAAATAATTATACATAATGTAACAAAAATAATTATACATAATGTAATAAAAATAATTATACATAATGCAGTAAATATAAAATAATACATAATATACGGTAATAAAACTAATACATAATGTAATAAAAATACATAATGTAATAAAAATAATTATACATAATGCAATAAATATAAAAATAATAGGCATAATGTAATAAAAATAATACATAATGTAATAAAAATAATACATAATGTAATAAAAATAATTATACGTAATGCAGTAAATATAAAATAATGTAATAAAAATACATTATACAGTAAATGTAAAATAATACATGAAATATATAATAATACATAATACCTAATTTAAATATAAAAAATAAATAAGTAATAATTTCAACTTTAGGTCCATATACACAAAAATACACAGCATCAAGCCAAGGGAGCAGCAATTTGAATGTAGTGTCTGTATAGCACAAGGGTTTCATATCCGTTTTAATACCCATTTGATTTATCCTTTTTATTTAATTTAATCCTTTCCTGCAGTAACCGTTATCGATAACAGTTACCAGGGAAGTAGCCGCTCCTAGAAACGCTTTGGATAGCAGCTACGCTTTCGTTCGATTCGTCCNTTCGATTCGTCCCCCCCCCCCCCAGAAGAAACGTTTTCTTGGCGTTTTTTCATCTTCTTTTTTTTTTGGGTCCTTTGTTGTTCGCACGGGTTTCGTTTCTTCTTCGTTCTGTCGTTATGTCGTTGTCGTTCGTCGTTCTTCTTGACTGAGAGAGACCCACAGAGAGAGAGAGAGAGAGACGAGAGATGACCCTAAGCATGGAGCTTCTCTCGTCCACTCCTCCTGAGCTATCAGCCTGGGCCCAGCCCGCGGCCCAACCCGAGGGTGCCGGCAACTACGGAGACCCGGAGTTCGTCACGATGCTTGCCGTTGGATCCAGGGACTCTGTGCAGGTATAAAATCGCATGTATATAAAAGGCCAAGTCTGTTCTGTGGGGAGGTTACCATGGCAACAGCAACATACCATGGCAACATCGCCGCTCTTACGACTAGTGATGCTCATGTAATAAGAGCGTGAAAAGCATGTGTAATTTTGTGTATGACCAAGCGACTGAATTCTTTTTCAGACATATGATGAGAACCGGGTGCTCGTGGACCGTAAGCTGCTGAGGGTGTTGATGGGTCGCTGCAAGTCTTATCGGTGAGGTTCATTTGTGTAGAGTAGTAATTTACTTGCGGTTTCTTATACGATGTTTCTCTCTCAACAGTCAGGTGGTTCAGACCGTAAGAGAGCTACGAAGGATCAACAAAATTCAGAGAAATAATGTGGAGATGTTGCAGGCTGCCGCACTGAAAAGTACAAAATTGTATGAGTTAATGATGCAGAGATTTGAGGCGATGAAGAAGTCTGCGGAACAGGCGCAGGAGGTAATTTTAAACGAACTTGTCAGCTTGCATCGTAAGGTGTGAGTAAATGCAATGGGATAATAATTCCAAGTGCAAGTTCACCTATCAAATTACTGGTGTCAAGTGTGGTGTGCAATGACACTTTTTCGCTTTATACTTGCAAATTAATTTTTGTACTTCGATTCGCAGATTGTCCAAAAACAACGAGTACTGTTAACGCAGGAGGCTTCCAGAAAAGCAGATCTGGAAACAGCCTTGTTCATGGAAAAGCAGAAAAACGGTGGAGTAAAGGTGGACGAAGCGCAGTTGAAGAAGTTAAAGTATCAGGTTAGGAGGTTGTCGAGAAGAGAAGGCCACCTGCAAAGTAAGTTAGACTCGATCCGATACATGCTTGCAATACTCAAGGTTATCCATTAAATAGTAGCGTCAAAGTTTAAGTTTAATCGGATCAAAATTTTGTAAAGGGTCAAATTAAGGCCGGGTTGCACCGGCTCCCAGAAAATTTATCTGGCCGAAGAAGAGCCAGGATAGTTTGTTATCAACAATTCTGTCAACAATGAATAACGAACTATCCTTGCTCTTCTTCAGCCAGATAAATTTTCTGGGAGCCGGTGCAACCCGGCCTAAGTGTGTTAATAAATAATAATTTTCCAGTCATTATTTACTTCCTGAATTCTGTCTGTTTTAATACATGTTAATATTGCAAAATCTCATCGGGACGTTTTCAAATTAATTATTTGAGCTGTCCATTACATACAATGTCGTCATTTACAGTCGGTGTATGAGAGCGTAACATCTGACAAAATATTTCTAAAATCTGGCGTTCTCTGTTACTGGTGCATTGAACACAACAGGATAAGTGCGGAAAATTATAACATTGCTCATTGTTTATTTTATTTTGCAGTTGAAGTGGGTACTTGGCAAGAAAAGTGTGCTGAGCTGGAAAAATTAGTTGCATCATCCCAAAAGTATACTGAATGTGTGGAATCGGAGAGACAGATCAAGTTAGCAGGAAGTACTGGACGAGAAGATTGTCTAATGGACATGTGGACACCTTCACCGTCAATCAATTCTGAATTTGATGGTCATCGAGGTGAGACTTAAAATAATTATATCTTGTGAAACTTTCAGGTACAGTATAACTTTCAACTTTATTCGTAATGTTTCATGAACTGTGCAGTATTTCTTCATGAAACTACTACCTGCTGTAAGTCCGCCTAAGAAGGACCAGTTGTTTCACTTGCCATCTCAACTAAACCTTACTATTTCAGCTAGGGTATGAGTTTCATTCATGTTTCTCTCATGTCATTTTGTTTTTTCCTTTTCTTTTTTTGCCTGGCCTGCACTATCCCAAAAATACCAAAAAAAAAACAGGGGATGTTGGAAAGTGGTTGAGCCATAGCAATGGGCATGGTTTCCCCTTTCCCGTCCGTTGGGAGCCAGGCATGTTCCAGCGGCTAGACCATGATCGACAGGAAGGAACCTCGTCAGATACAATTATGTGGAACAGCGTTATGGTAAATTTAACATTTCGCTGCAGGGAGTTGTGAGATCTTCCTGCACTTTTTTGTTTGTTTTTGAATTAAAAGATGCTTCCAAGTATGTGCACTGCCAATTTCCATTTGAACTTGGTGATGTATGGTTTTTTTTATAAAATTGCTAAAAAAAATGTGCATTGTGATGATGGACTATTGCACCGACCATGTGGCGGTGCATCTGTCTCATTTGCAGTGCTTACCACCCATGCTGTTCAGAGTTTTAATATCTGAAATGACCAGTCATGATGACTAGGGCGTAGCTGCATGCTCAACCTGCACATGGGGCCTGTAGACATATCGCAATTTGGGTACAGTAACTATAACACGACTCAGTGTTTCAAATGTGGTCGCTCTAATTGAGAGCTAGAACGTATAAAATTGCTGTGAATTTTTCTTTTTGCACGTATTTGGGGGCAGCGTTGAAACTATGAAGATGTCTGCATTGCATTTGGTGTGCAGGTCGATGCAGGTACTTGGTTGAGGTTATTCCGAACTAATAGCCAGTACTTTGTTACAGCTCGAACTTCTGTTGATTTGACTTCACCTGTAAAAGCTGTAGAGGATCAGCACAATTCGTCTAGTGACAGTTTGATCGAAGTATGTTCAACTGACAGTGAGAGTACAGGTATATGCGTTCATGTTTAGTTAGAAAATTTTTGGATCCTTTCAATTTCTGAAGTACTCAAAGCGTACCTGGGGCACTCTTGACTAACCTTTTTACCTTCCCATTGTTTGCAGATGACGATGATGATGCTTCACAACATAATGAGGATGCGGCAGAATCTGTGGCTTCCCAACATAACAAGGATGAGGATATGGCAGAATCTGACGACAGAATTGAAGTGAATGACAGTTATGATGATTTCAATGACGGTAATTACACAATATATTTGTTGTAAGAGATGGTAGCTTCTTAAGCATTTTAATCACACTGAAATTTATTAGTGGACCTAGTTTAATCTCAAGGTCTTATTAGTTACATGTACTTTTTCTTTCAGATTTTAATGAATTTGAACAAGCTAATGCAAATACATGCGGTTCAAGTACACCTGATCCAATTGAAGTTGAAGCCGCTTCTAATGAAGGTGTTGTGCACTATAAATATACTAGACTCTTAAAAGTTTGTACTAACCAGATGAGTGACTATAAAATGTTTAATTATGCATTTTTAGTGGCTGCTTCTCCAAAATCAGATCCACAAGCAACATGTGTCAAAAAGCGCCACATTGGGTCATTATTTGAGCTTTCCAATGAAGAAGATGGTAAGTACAAGGGGCTCAGTATAAATTAATAAACACTACATAAAAGTGTGCTTAAAGCCAGGAAAATGAGACCGGTGTATGATCTCGCTTTGAATCAAGTTTATTTCGCGTAACTCATGAATGGGTGGTGGATACAACTAATTTTCAATTGTACATTTTTAGCGGCTGCTACTCCGAAACCATATTCGCAACCAACACATGTCAAAAAGCACAATATTGGATCAATATTTGACCTCTCCGATGACGAAGATGGTAAGTGAATGGGGCTCATAATGAAATTAATAATACATAAATAATACGAAGTTGTAAAATTAAAATTGCCAATTGCATAATTTTAGTGGCCGCTTCTCCAAAACCGAATCCACAACCAACATCGATCAAAAAGGGCAACATTGGGTCGATATTTGACATTTCCGATGATGAAGATGGTAAGTGCATGTGGCTCACAATAAAATTAATTAATGATAAGTCAAGGATTTAAAATCTTTGTTTATTAAAATCGGCATGGGGTTTTAGGATGCATCCAAATCAGTTGTGACTTTTCATAATGTGATGTGAAAGGCTTTCATTAATTAATTAATTTAATTAATTAATTAATGATGCCACAATCATTTTACAGTGACACTCGGTTATAAATGTCATGTTAAAATAATGTTATTTTGCAGATCCAATTGTGTCATCGCAGTCCACTCTGGTACCTGAGGCAGCCTTGAGCATGCCATGCTTTGAATTCAGTCATGAAGAAACGTGCACTGAAGTCAAGCACTCGGAAGGAACTGTAATGCCTGGATCTGATGCGGATGACAGTGAGTATTACATTACTTAAGAAATTTGAATATTCTTGCTGTGGAAGTACGGCCTCATGTGTCCCACCAGGCAGTCATATCTTAAAAACATGAACAAACTTGTACACGATTAGCTTGCTCAACTGCAAGGTGCACAGAGAGGAAGAAAAATTAATGAACAAAAACTCACCATGATGTTTATCCTTACAGGTAACCTGTGGGATCTAGGTCTTCCCGCATACATTAAGAAAGACGTTTTATGCCAAGCGATGCTAAGCCCCATGTCACCTGATGCCGACACGTAGCATGCGTATGGAACAACAGACAAGGCATTAGCAGTCAACTCTTACAAACACAGGCATGGAGACTTGCGATGATTAGATGAGACGTCAGAATATGCTGGGTTCACTAATCTGCACTTTATTTACCAGCTTTCTCTGTAAACCGAGATTATGTATGACATTGCAACACTGCAGAATGGCAGGCAAATGTCAGCGATGTGGGTATAAACACTGAAAAATGTAGTGGGTCAAATTTCGCACTCTGGGAATGTCTCCTGAGATTGATTCTAGTCGTAATGACACCAAATTTACATACTGAATTGAGTTGGCTGTACGCACGTTTGTCTGGCAATGCTTTTTCCATGAAGCTAATTATGTACAAATATTCACTGTAAATAAAGAATTTTGTTATCCTAATACTTGGCAGTTTAAAAATGTTTGTAACCATATCGTGGAGCCTCTTAACCATAATTGGATGGTGTTATGCAATAATCTGTCAACCCACAAAAATGTCAAAGACACCCAAGGGATCGTAATTCATTCAGTTAAAATCACCCATGCGAAATCTGCATACTTCTGCCATAAATTGACTGCAAAGAATTAATTTCACAGGTATCGGGTATGACCTTCAAAGCACCTTATGTGGGTTGACTCATTATTGCATAACTCCATCCAATTATAGTGTAATAAAACATGTTGCTAATATTAGTGCAGCTAATTGTGTACATAAATGCACCGTAAATGAAAATTGTTATCCTAATTAATATTTTAACAATAATTTTTTGCAACCTTTCCACAATTGCACTGCAATAATTGTTAAGTTTGAACTTGGCGCCATTTTTCCAATCAAAATGGGCGGAACAGCCCAAACGAAATATTCACACTAACAAGCCCGCACATGTTAATTTTGATTATAAAATAATTAAAAATTTAAAAAAAATCTCCCTCTAATCTTAATAACAAAAAAAACATTTAAAAAAAAACGAACAAGCAAAAATTCTAAAGCCGGCAGCGCCTCTATCGGCCAACATGCGAAACTAGCTACCCGCCGGATCCATAACAGCTACATTAGCACCACCGTGATTAGCTATACCTATACCTACCTACAAATATAATATCAAATCCAGTAACAAGTGCTGTGAGTAATTACAACGAGCGGTCAAAATTGCTGCAGGGCATTACACTTGTAATGTGCGTAATACTGCTGCGTACAGCGTACTTGTTCCCCTAATGTTCCATCCCAATATCAGTTACTTTCGAAACGGTAGCGGCTACTCGGGTGCAAATAACAGCTGCGTTTTTTTCCTCCATGCCCGAGCACGCTTCTGGCCCGATGGACGACGCCGGGCTCGACGTTCCAAGAACGTTCTAATTAAAAAGAAGGTCTCCGTGGTTGCCTGCGACGCCCTTGCGACGCCCCCGACGGACGCTTCCCCCAGCCCCGGGGGGCGGAGGATGAACCCTGATGGACCCGTCTCCGATCCGGCCACTTGCGGCTCCCTGGAGGCAGAGAAGTATGGGGTTGTGTACGACCGGCTCAAAGCAGTGTTTGGTGCAAAGATAGTAGACGTGCCAGTTGGCAGACTCGCAGAAGCATTAGCGGGGCTGCCCTGGGTCAAAGCTGAACCTGGGACCACTACCGGCAAGGTTAGAGTGTCTCGATTGCCGATTTCAAAAGTTCACACCATTTGCGGTACCAAACAGCCACGAAAAGAGGGATTGTTGTCCGTCAAGTGGCTGCGGAACGCTCATAAACTTCAACAAAAATGTCGAGCGTTTCGCTGCACCTGGTGGTAACAATTGCTCGTTACAGATGTTTTATGTTCATCTGCTCAAACAGCAACAACAATGCAGTTGAATCTGTTTCAAATCAAAAGGTCGGTCCTGCCATACTTCCATAAGCCCCTGCGTCCTGATATTTTTTTTTTTATTTTTTTTATTTATTTTACCCCATTGGAGGGCAAGTGACCCAGCGTCCTGATATAACATACACATTTTCACCTCATCTCGGCTATAACATACAATTTCTTGGCCCCTCCATGAGAAAATAAGCTTCTGTTGCTTACTCAGCTTCCTATCCCATGCGAGGAAAGCACTGTAAAGTATAGAGCGGAAGTGATCTTCCCAACATTCAATGATCTGACACTTGACGAAAAGGTCAAAATAATACATTTTCTGGTACATCCGGCAAGCAGGTGACATCAGGAGAAAATTGTGGATTTTTTTTGGACCTGCGTAATTTATGGATGAGCTGATTTCGCATTTTGTGGATTGTTTCATTAATCAGTATGCAGTAGTAGTGTGCATTATCAGCATATGGAAAACAGAAAATTTTGTGTATTCATTTAAAAGTGGCAATTTGGCTATAACAGACTTTTATCTGTGATCCCTTGAAGTCTGTTATATCCAGTTTCAACTGTAATAGCAACAAGAACAACAATATTAATATTATTAATGATAATGATAATAATAATACACTGTACTCCCGATTATCAAGGTGCGGATTATTCGTGCATTGTCAAATAATTTATTTAAAAAAAGTTCAAAAAAATGCCAATACAGTATCTATAAGTCGAATCTCCATGGGACCGGGGAAAAACTTCAAGTTATAGAAGATTCGAGTTAGAGAAGTTTGGAATTTTTTAAGCACATAACTCTATAAGGAAGCCTACCTGTATATCCAGCGACGAAAGGTGTTCAAAACTTAAAAATAACTGTCACTATCACACTTGCAATGTTCCTCGTTTATTTTTTGTAAAAAAAAAAACCACGTTATGGACATTTGCCTACTCTTAGATTCAAGGATTCAATTGTCACAATCGAGTCAAACACTTCTTTTGGTACGTCTGGTAGACGGAGATCAGGAAATTGAGCCTTTCTGTACATGTGGGCTACTCTCGACCCTTCGGCTGGGAAATTAGAAAATTTTCCGTCCTCGCCAACATGAACTTCGACTTAGGGAGACTGAAAATGCATTGATATCCCATCTTCAGGCCCTGCCAGCACTTTGAGTTATGGAGAACTTCGACTTAGGGAAGTTCGACTTATAGAAGTTTTACTGTATGTCTTGCAAACAAAGAAATGTAACAGATTTTTTCTAGATGACAAACTAAAAATCTATGGAAAGTTTTGTTATATTACATTAAACTTTAGGTAAAACAACATGCAGTAGTTTACTAAAAACCTGTGAATAGCTCATTTTTATGGTATCTATAGGTGGCGGCCCTCCGAGAATGCACATCTAGCACCTCCCACTTTTCAAATTTCCAGGTTGCCAGATGATGACGTTTTTGAAAGAATGTTGTTACTTTATAAAACAATTACACACAAAAGTGCATCATATCTCAATATCAATTTACAAATAAAAAGCACAAGCACCTGAGTAATATTTCCTTTGGCAGTGGAGTGGTTGTAATGAGATAGTGGTCGCTTCACTTGGTACTCGGAGCATTTGAAAAGTGGGAGGTGCTAGACGTGCATTCTCGGATGACCATTTTCAGATTATCCGTATGGATAATCAGGAGTACAGTATAGTAACAATGAGTTGGTAATGGCTAGTTTGATAAAGCCGATGTTGCAAATGGGCGGAAAACATTGTCGATGGAAATGGTCTGATGTCACAGACCTAGGCCTGGTCGTCGTTTGGTTCTTCGCATTTGTGTGAACGTGTAGGGGCTAACCTGCACATGTCATTAAGGCTGCGAGGACATGTGAAGTGAGAGGCTTGATGCGTCTCTGGATGGTTGTGCTATCTTAAAGAGAAGAGAGGTTCTCACTTTGATGTCCGTTGCGCCTTAATTGTTTCGAGGCAGGAGTCTGTAGCTTACGTACCGTATATCGTCGTCGGCAATGCAAAACCTCGTATCTCGCGATAATGTCGTTTTACAGGACAAGGAAAAACATGTTCCTTCATAACCTCGCAAAAGTTCTGTTACACGGTAGATGAGTGGCTTGCAAAACCTCCTATATACAGTATTAAGTTTTCTTTGTGGGCTGATTGCATCATTATTGTTATCTAACAATAATGATGCAATCAGCAGACAATACTTGATCCTGTCGTCATGAAGAGGTGCAGTACCTCATGACTCATGAGCATAAGTGCAGGTGTGGTAACTCCCTTACTTAAGCCTACGTGATCAACAGGACGGCCGCCATTGTGGCTGGTGAAAGAAATACAAGGTCTTGCCTCCGATCTCGGTGGGCTATCGGAGGGGTGGAGGGGACCTAAACACCCAGTTTTATTGGTCCGGAGAATGCAAGGTTTTGCAGGTCGATGCGGACAATTTTTCAGGACACAACTGCACGAGTAACTCTATATCGGCCAAATTGCGAGTTACGAGGTTTTTGCATTGCCGACGACGATTATGGAAAGTCAAGTGTTGGGAATTACTCACATTTTGCATGCTGCTTGTGTAGAAGTACTAATCTGTTGTTCATTAGTTGCATGCGGTGTTGGCTTCAGTTATTCACGGGGGGATCCAATGCCAAAGTGGCGTTGGATCTATCCCACCTCTTGTCCTTACCCTCTCCCTCACTTACAAATGTTCAAACCAATCCCGAGAGCAGTGACATGGGATTTCATTTGTAATTATCTCAGACATAGACCTAAACACAGGAGATACTCAGATATGCACTTGAAGACTGTCACTATTGTAATGTGCATACCTTAACATCACTACGTGACACTAGGACAATGAGGCCTGCTCATGGTCTCGAGTAAATTCTCTTCCATCAGTTTATTTAGCAGAACTCATGAATGGATGGTGGAAGACATGTTTTCTGTCCAAGTGGTCTGACTTATTTATTTTCTTTCAGATCTGCAAAGAGGATTGCGTGATTATTAAACGTACGCAGCTAAAGTTACTAAGAGGAGCTGCAAAATTATCCAAGTGAGAATCAGTGTCTGTTTAAAATATTTTACTCTTAATGGTTGTGCTTCTCTAAAACCATGTGTTGTTTCACAGGGAAGCGAGTAACTTTATTTTTAGCCCGAAAATGGAAAGTGATGTTAAAAAGATCATCGAGTCACACATCATTAAAGCAGAACGGAATATGGAATTGTACAACATAATGAAGACAAGGTATGAAGTCTCCCAGAAGGCCCTGGAAGAGGAGAGCAAGGTAATAGATATTGTAAGACAGTGGATTTACTAAAATTCAACTAACTTCTTATTGCAGGACAAATATATTTCAGCACTTTGTAATCTAATTATTTCAGTAGCTAATGGAATTCTTTTTCTCCTGCAGGTGACAAAACGGTATGAAGAAGTGCTGCAAAAAATGCAGGCGGAACTTAATGACAAAGTAGCCGAGTTGTTTTGCATAAAGCAGAAATACGAGCAGAGATTAGCTGAGTATCAGAAAACGAGCACAGCGAAGGAAAAGGAACTGGAGAGTAAGGGGCCTAACATGAATAAATCTTTAAAATTTTTATCTACTAAGATATATTTTTATGCGCCGAAGACAAATCTCGTACTTTCCAACGAAAACGTGTGCACAAATTTGTAAATACACTGTAAGTTATACCATAGATGGTTGATCTGTAAGCTATTCAGCCTTAGAATGCCACTAAGTTGTAAAATGTTGAATAAAAGTGTCTGAAAGTAATTAAATATTTAACTTGAATTTCCAAAACATGAAACTGTGGGTATCAAATGTGAGTGGAGTCACTCCCTATATGTTAGTTATAAATAAATTGAATAGGATAAAAAGCATGGCACCTGTTAAAGGAATATGTATTGCAGATGGGTAACATAAATTAGTAGTGTGCATCATTAACTTTTTTTTCCTTTTCATGCTCTCTGCCCGCAGAGGAGGTGAGGAAATCGAAAGCTGAAATCGAAAGATGGCGAGCTAAAGTAGTCACGCTCGAGGAGTCACGCAGCTCCCTTAGAACTCAGCTTAAGTCCATGATCAGGAAAACGTCTGGAGGGATTGTGAGTGAAGCCAAACCACCATGTATAGTGACACCTCCATCATCACATGAATCCATAGACTGGGATCCAGGTAAGATTTGCACGATTGTTGGATCTTCACAAACTTTTCCACGTTTGTCTTCTGGAAATATTGTATTCAGCTCACATCCTCCTCATTGATCAAAAATGGTTGCATTTGATTAGAAAATCTATAGCCAAAGTTCAAAAGATGGTATAATCGACAGTATGTTTGTGTTCCCGAGGTCGGTGACTTTTCTCCGGGCGGTAGAAAAATGAGAGTGTGCCTTCCTTCGGAGGGGAAGTAAAGCTGTCGGTCCTGTGTGCTTGTGACATTGCGTGAGTGCACATTAAAGATCCCCAGAGTGGCCAAATTTCCAGGATTCCCTGGCGTCAGTGTTGAGCCTTAGAGGCAGAAATAGGCCAACGTTAAACCCCCACTAAAGTCACTAAAGTATGTTTGTGTGTGGTGGAAACCAAAAATTAGCGTCATCATGTGACTATGTTGAATATTATGGAATGAATATTATGGAAAGTGCTTACAACATTTTATTGGCCAAGCAGTACCTACCGGAAATCCTGAAATTATGCAGTTCTGGAAATGGTCAAATTTGCCAGTGGTCAGATGAATGACTAATTATACTCCATGTAATATTTTGTTTTACGTACGTTTTATTTTAGTGGCACTTAAATTCACTTTCTCCACTTTAATTACTTGGTTATTGTCTTTTTCTGAACTGCCTCCTGCCAATTCTACGAAAAATAGGAGAGGAATATTGGTTGGAACGCAGCCAGCGGCTGATGAACTCTTCTCCATGTGGTTCGGCTCCTGGCACACTTCAAGACACTGATACACTATCAGCACAATGCAGCACCATTGGTGATGACTCCGAGGAACAGAAGTCAGGTAATGAAGGTAATCAGGAATGTTCTCTGAAAATTACTTTGTTGCCATTGCTTTAAGGTCAATAAATGATCAGAATAATTATGCCATCCAGAACTTGGGTAGAGCTGAAGTAACAGCTGGGTTCCCTAATCCGCTCTGGATCCAGATGCCTGTTCAAAAACCCATCTGAAGGATTGCCGAAAAACTGGGGAATGTTAATTTTGTTCCCTAATTTTCTGGAGAGAGATGAGTGGTTGTTCGAATCGATAGTTATTCAGGCTGAGACTTCTAAGGGCATACATGGTTATCTCATGAGCCAGGTCACTCCAAGTAGGAAAATATTGTGCCGAGTCAGAGTTTAAGATTAGTTAGCTGAAGTGGGCAAATCAGTAGTGATTATCGACTTTCCAAATGTTTGGCATGTGACAGTGAGATTGAAGTAAGCGTACATTTGAGACTCACTTCATATTCCAACTACAATTGTCTAAATTTGACCAAAGTTCCTTATTAAACTTATATCGAACTTTATTACAGCTATTCAAGTTGCAAACACTGCTGCTGCTACCCAAAATGAAGAGGCTGAAAGTTGTTCTGATAAAGGCATTCAAGCAGAGACAGGTTCTGAACCTGCTTGTCGTGAAGGTATTTATATTAATGCCAGTGGAAAACATAATGCCTTCCAATTGAAATGCTTATTGGTCAGCAATTTTTTTCCACTAAGAATGTCTGTACATTCAAAAGGTTACCGCCATTGGTTATGACAGTATCAGGCAGTATTTAGTTAAATTGAACAGTTCCTCAATTGTGATGAATTATTTTATCTGACAACTTTGTAAGTTACCAAAATTGATCCACTGGCACCTGATGTCAGTGGTTTGACATGTTTTTTCAAGTGCAGACACTGCCACCATCAATGGGGTAGTCACTCTTCAAAAAAGTGTACATCGGCTCTCTTGAATTGCGACTCTCCTCAGTTCTCCTCGGCTCTCCCTGGCTCTGCGGTATCGGTGAGCCAGTAAGACCATGGGTGAGCCGGTGTATACTCACTGATCAGCAAGTTGGTTAGCCAAGAGAGCCGAGGAGAGCCGGGGTGGGTTTGCGGAGAGCAGCAGAGAGCCGAGGAGAGCAGCTGGGGTGGGCAGAGGAGGCCGCCAAAGGCAAACTACGTCATATGATGAGGGATGATGAGGAACGAAAGCACGTTTTGCCCAGGCTCTCCGCTGCTCTCGTCGGCTCACCAGTGAGGGTGTACATCGGCTCTCCGAAGTGACTACCCCCTTGGCTGCAGTAGTGGGAAAGGTTTCACCTATTTTACATAATATTTAATGTCCTTTAAAAGCACATGTTCCAAAGTAGCCGTTTAAAATGACGCAACTCGGCACAAAAAATTTGCTGACCACAGTAGACAACTAAATTAGAATACACTGCATATTTGGGATAGGCTCATATTACACGTTTGCTGTTTTATTCTGGTGGCACAGCGATTACCTAGTTGTTGTTTTTTTTTTAAAAAAAAGATACTGGCGGGGTTTAAATTTTTGTGCCATTTGGAATCGAATCAGCAACCTTTTTAGTTTTCTCATGATTGCTTGAGCTGTAGGCCTTGGTGTGACTCTTTATAACGGTTAATTTATTACAGGACATGTTCATGCTTCACCTGTTGATAACGATGCAGACATGGAAAACAGTATCGTTCCGGTTGAAAATCTCAGCGACTCTAGTGATGAAGGTATTTATTCTAGGGGTTTCTAGGTAGTGTTTATGTAGTTTATGTAGCAGAAGAGTCTGTTTTACCTAGATTATATTTTATGTTGCTGTGTGCATGCATCACGTGTTCCTTTTAAGACTTTAGTACAGAGAAAAAGTACGATACTCAAAAGTTGGTGAGATAAATGCAGTTGAAAAATCCCAAGTGGCTCATGACCAACAAGTGTTGCGGACATTGACAGGGGTTTTGTAGCTCAGTAAGAGGAAAACATACCTCGTTAACATCCACAAAAAATTTCAAATTGTTCGTCACGTTTGAAGTGAACAATGTATTTTTGCAAATTCATAAGGGGAAATAAATAGGCAAAATGTATAATTCCATGTGAGTTGCGAATAATTTACCTAAGGACCATAATTATTCTGCTTTGTAAAGAGGGAAAGAGGAAAAAGGGTTTCCCACCAAGACTCAAACTGCCAATATTGCTCATGGACCACTTAGTATTTTTTAATTGCATTTATTTTGCAAACTTTTGAGTATTGCACTTTCTCCCTTTGCTCAATGAGCAGAATTATTGAACTCCCTTATGACAACATTGTGAATTTACCTTGTCAAATTATTTAATTAAAAATAATGATGCATTAAAATGGAAATCAAAGTATTTGTTAATGACTGCTGCATGCATTAAATGTAAGTTAATTACATATCATTTTTTAGAGTCAACATCTACAGTGCCAAAAACTACAGCACCGAAAACTGGTGCTCTGGAAACGAATGTTCAAAGAGACAGCCGTGTGGCGAGTATTTGCCCTTCTGACAAGAAAGCTAGTAAGTGTTAGGGGTTCGGTATTTCTATCCTTTGAGCATTAAATGCTGTTTAGGCTTCAAGATACAAACCATTTCTATTGCATGTGTAGTGTGTTGCTTTCTCTAATCATTGCATTGTTCACAGGTCCTGCAACACCATCAGAAACTACTTTGGTACCTGAGAACTTAAAGAGCATGCCGACATTTGAGTTTAGTATTGACAATGGCTGCGTTTCAAACATGCCTGTGTTATGTCATCAAGGATATGGATGTGACGATGACGAGGGTAAGTGATACATTAGCAAGTAATTTGAACAATGCGATGAACAAATCCACACCATTTCATTTATCTCTGCAGACTCCCTTTGGGATGAGGGAATTCCTAAATGCATGGACGATTTTGTCAGATGCATGGAGATGGTAAGCCCACTACCTGAAAGTGATTCATCACCACAATCATCGCAAGACTTAGACAATTTTGAAGTAGAGCCGTCAGTGCAAGAACTGGGTGAATTACAGACTGCAACTTCAAGAACGGAGCAGATCTCTGAATCTGATGTACATATGGAATTACCCGAGATGTCTTCTGGTCCTGAATTACAGTTAGAAAGTCAGCGTCACATCCCTTATGATTTGGAGGAAAATGCGCAAGGTCTAGAAAACCTGATTGGCCCGCCTGGGGCACTGCCTAGAGATGAAACCCTTCCGGACGACATTTTTTCACCTGTGCCTGAGCCAGTTGTGTCAGCTCCGGGTAGTCCTGAGGGGAATGATAATAATGAAGCCCGTGGCATTCCTGTTGTGAGGGATTTACTTAATGGTGATCATACGAAGCAAGGTGAAGCCACATCTGAACCACAAGGGTCGCCTCGGAGGCATTCACCAATTGATGAGTCAGAACCAGTGGCTGATAGTAATTCGCAAGAGTCCAGCCCAGTTGATGCACCACAGTTGGTAGAAAACAACGAACCTAACTTAGCAAGTGGGGTTTTAGGAGACCCTGGACTGTCTTCATCTGAATCAGACGTGTCTGACTTAGAAGACGTACCAGAGTTGCAATGGATTGAATGCGATATTGCGGCCACAGAGACAGTTACATCTACATTTTTGGTGACTGATGGGGTTGATCAAGCTGTTGTTGAGATGTGTCGAACTTCTGAAATCATGGGGATGCAATCAAGTGAGTGCGGGCTCCAGGCTAGAAGTAACACGGACTTCACTGCCAGTACACCTGTGGACCTCGTAATTGATGGAGCTGATCCACCAATCCATACAGTGCCTTATTCTGCGGATAGTAGTGAAGAAGAATCCCTGGATTCTGCAGCTGATGGTAGTTGTGTGGATGGCGTCCCTTCTAGACAGTTCTTCCATGATGATAATCTGCATTTATTAGTGTCTGAAGACAATGGTAAATCAAAGCACAATGCCTGTACTTTCCTGAATGACATGATTCTCATCCAGAAAGTGACCAAAAATCGAGAATGCGGGGATGATTTAGATCCTGTGGATTCAGATTTAGTTCCTGTGGATTCAGAGCACACACAGCAACCTGAACCTTCTGAACATCACCAGAAGGAGCCAGCTCAGGAGAGCACTAAAGGAAATGAGCAAATTCGCAATGGAGGTGAGAAACCTGTTCAGACGCAGAATGATCATCTGGCGCATCATGAAATACAGCTGCTTCAGAAGGTACTTGAAGAACACACACCAGTTCACAACCGAGATGAGGAGCCAGTAGATTTTGAGTCTCTCCAAAGTGAGACGATTGAGCAGGATCTGGTAGAGCATTTGATGACAAGCTCAGAGGAGACTCAGGTTGCAGCTGCAGAAGAACTCCAGTTGCAAACAGAATGTAATTCAAATCTGCCAGTTTTAAATCTGCATTCAGTAGTTCCAGAGGTTGTCTTGAAGAAACACGCCAAGAAACATGCTAGTCAGGAAACAGCTGAGATAGGAGAGGTCTCACCTAAGCGTGTTTGCAGGAGAAGTCTCATTCCTATTTCTACTCTCAAGACGAGAAAAAGCCTGCATGTTCCTCAGGAAAATTTTACATCCCAATCTCAGCAGAGCAGCGAGAAAATGCCTAATCATACTGATTTTGAGAAACTAGATGTGACTCCTCCAAATGTTTACCTGAATGGCCCCAAGTATGCATTGAATCAATGTGAGGGAGTGTCGGAGTCACTATGTGAAATTGAAACTGCAGGAGATGATCTGTATCCATCAGAAAGCCTAGATGATGATCAGAAACTGACGCAGCAAAGGGTTTCAACTTCACCTGCGCCAGAGCCTGTCATTCCATCTGCGGTCAATTCTGGACATCAGCCTGAAAACTCCGCGATGGACCTAGCTAGCATCGTAATTGATGAAGGACAACGAGCAATGCCACCCTGGTTACCAGAAGAATCGCCAATGTCACCAGAACCAGAAGAATCGCCAATGTCGCCATCAGAACGCCTAGATGATCTTCAGAAACTGACGCAGCAAAGGGTTTCAACTTCACCTCCACCTGAGCTTCACTCACCAGAGCCTGTCATTCCATCCGTGGTCAAATCTGGACATCAGCCTGAAAACTCCAAGATGGACCTAGCTAGCAACTCCGACTCCAAAGAAAGCCAGTTCGTAATTGATGAAGGACAACGAGCAATGCCACCCTGGTTACCAGAAGAATCGCCAATGTCACCAGAACCAGAAGAATCGCCAATGTCGCCAGCACCAGAAGAATTGCCAATGTCGCCATCAGAACGCCTAGATGATCTTCAGAAACTGACGCAGCAAAGGGTTTCAACTTCACCTCCACCTGAGCTTCACTCACCAGGGCCTGTCATTCCATCCACGGTCAAATATGGACATCAGCCTGCAAACTCTGAGATGGACCTGGCTAGTAACTCCGATTCCGAAGAAAGCCAGTTGGTAATAGATGAAGGACAACGAGCAATGTCACCCCAGTTACCAGAGGAATCACCAATGTCGCCAGAACCAGAAGAATCGCCAATGTCGCCAGAACCAGAAGAATTGCCATTGTCGCCAGAACCAGAAGAATCGCCATTGTCGCCAGAACCAGAAGAATCACCATTGTCGCCAGAACCAGTCAAACCACTGGTTGCACATAACCTTAGTAACAGTGCACTGGCTCCAGAATCACCAGAATATGCCGTCTGTAAGGATGCAAGGAATTCACTGGAAGTATCGGTAAACTTGCCAGTGGAATGCAGTGATTCCTACAAAATGGTAATGTCACCTGTACAAAGGAAGTCAACTGGCTTAATCTTTGGCAATGGGACTTTGTTGTCAAAATTGCCCTTGTCAGATAAATCAATTTGTTTGGAAAATGTAACCGAATCCTATCAATCAGAAACTCTGAACGATGTGGCAGATTTGCCAGAATCTGAGGGGATTGCTTTACCTTCGAGGGTCACCAAAGTCTTAAAAATGAAACGAGGAAAGCGCAAGGGCCGACTTCATAGCAAAGACCTTTTTGGTAATGAAAGTGATGATGAACATGTAGGGGTAAAGAGGTTCAAGACCAAAGCAGCACCTGTAATGAATGACAGTTCTGTAGTGTCACTGAAGTCATCGGTACGAACTGCGAGGGACGATCTCTTCGGTGAAGGGAGTGATGACGAGCCCTTGTGTTCAAGGTGGAAGAGTTCACCCTGTAAGAGTGACACTTCAATTGTGTCACCACCATCACCAGGGTCACCTGGACCAGGAATACAGGACACTTTAGAGTTGTCACCACTGTCACCAGGGTCACCTGGACGAGAAATACGTGACACTTCAGGATTGTCACCAACATCACCAGGGTCACCTGCATGCAAAATAGAGGACATTTCAGCATTGTCACCACCATCACAGCAGTTACCTGAAAAAGCAGTGAATGGCAAGCAACCTTTCTTATATGTGCCAGTGCCGTCACCATCACCTATTTTACCATCACTAAGTCACAGCATACCAACCAAGTCCTTAGAAGCAAGGTCTCTGTTCCAGCCACAGTTCGGTACAATTGACAATTTTGCTGCACTGGGGCAAGGGTGTCATCAATTACCTAACAGGAAGGCACATACCCAGTCACAAGCAGCTTCAAAATATGCTGAAGGAGGAGCTGAAACTAACGGCAGGTCTTGCATGCAAGCAAAACGTATGGACCAGCCAGGAGGACCTTCTGTGGCCTCCACTGCCGAAGTACCTCCTGCAGCCCAATGGCGATGTTCCGAGACATTTGCTATGTTTAGGTCTGGTTCCCAAACAAAGACTCGGCAGGACATATCAAAACTGCGGGGGCCAAGTACTTCAATGTTGAACAAGCCCGTTACAAGGCCAGGTCTGGCGAGGGGGGTGAGGATTCCGGTGAAACAATTAGGAGCACCCTCGCCAATGATTACAGGGCCAGGGCAAATGCTACCAATGAGAATGCTGGTGGGAGGTGGTAGAGCATCTGTAGTAAAACCTTGGACAAATGGAACACCTTCGCCTCAAGGAAATGATCAGGGGTGGTTCCCAAGATGGAAACAGAGCAGAAATTTTTCAACGATTCCACTTATTGGACCAAACCTGATGCCGTTAATACAAAAGGATGCACAGTCAATGATGCCTGTGAAGGAGGAAGAGGGTCCTACTACACAACTAGAAACAACTCCACTGCCAAATCCACCCCAGCCGTCATTGGCACCAAGTGGAATATCTTCTTCCCTCGGAACCTCTCGCGGGGCATCTCCACATCAAAAAACAGCCAGTGGACAACTTCCAAATCCAGAAGCAGCAGTTCCTGGACCGTCATTGGCACCAAGTGGAATATCTTCTACCCTCGGAAGCTCTAATGGGACATCTCCACATCAAGGAACAGCCAGCGGACAACTTCCAAATCCAGGAGCAGCAACTCTTCGCCTGAATACAACGCGGGCCACAAAGAAAAAAGTCTGCGTGTTTGCACAGATTAAGAGGGACGCTGAAAGGAGAAGGAAGGAATTGTTGGTGGAGAAAACTCGTATTTGTGAGTCTTCATAATTTTTGTTTTTTTGTGTTGCAACCCTCCAGGCTGCTCCAACATTAGTGCTTTTTGCTTGAAGAAAAAGTTTGGTCATTTAGCAAGTTGACGTTAAACAAGAAATAAATCTACTGCCTAATCGCTTTATCTAGGAAGATTTTTGCATGTACCTAATGAATCTAAAATTACTAGAAGCCGATAGAGAAGTTACAGTGATTATGCAGTGGAACTTGCACAACTGAAACATCTCTAAGTGTTAACTTCTTTATTAATTGAAGAAACTATTATGGAATTGGTTGGTTAAAAAAGTATCGTTGTAGAAGTTCCACTGCTTCTATTAAAAGTTTACCAGCGTAATGTATTTTTAAAATAATTTTTATACATCTTTTGAAGTAAAATTTTGCTATCCGCAGTCGAAGAGTGCAAGGAAATGCAGAGGATCATGGAAGATGTGCCAGACTACACCGAGTCCAGCATTTGGGGCTTAATCGGAAGGATGCATTACAATGCAAAATTCCCGAATTCTGTTGCCGTAGCAAAGTGAGTTATGTTGTCATATTCAAGTTAGTCATTGTGCATGTTCACTTAGGTGTTTGCAAATGTGTTCGCTAAAAACTTCAAAACATTCTGTCATTTTTGGAGAGAAAGAGAGAAGCATTTGGATGCTCCTCTATGTCATTGTGAGGCGGAGGGATTTCCGAGTGTAATTTTCTAATGAACAACAAGCCGTCACATGCTTTTCTGGAAGTTTGGACTTAATGTATGTGGTAACAGCCCACAAAATGTTCGGCTGGACTTCCATAAATTGGAAGGTTGTAGTACACAACCACCTCAAGTGATCCTGTATTACTTTGCCGTAGATGTGAAAGCGAAGGTTAAGTAAAAAAATGAGTAATGATTCAGGCAGAGGCAAAAATTTCTTGTTGTATTAATTTAATCCAGAAAATGCTGATTTATTTGCCCTGTTTCAGAGATAAGCAATTTCACTTTCTAAAGAACATGTTACTTATTACAGGCCCACACTTTATGAGGTGTTGATTATTGTTGTTGCTAACATATTTTAATTTTCTTGTCACATAGAGCGTTCGTGGAAATGCTATCAAAAGACATCACCATCACTGAGCGTGACTTGCCAATCGACCCTCCACTCAACACTTTCTTGTCATCATTTGTGGCCAAGCTGCTTGAACGAGAGGGACGCACTTACGTCACCTTAGTTGATGACCTCTTGGATGAGCTCTGCAACTATGTGGCGGGCTTTACCAATAAGATGTCACACTGCCAGGAAGGGGAGATAAGGCGTGCAGGCCATCTGGCTGGAGTGCTATGCAAGGATCACAAGAATCTCAATCGGGCCAGGGACTTCTGTTTCGATGCTATTCTCCATGGGCTGAGGAGAGCATGTTCTCCCGTTTTTGGGATAGTCCAGACATGGCCAGAGCTGTGGCCCAAAAAGGGAGAGGAAGGAGGTACTCAAATTTGTTATACATCTTATTGGAGTATTAAAAAAAGGCTTGTTAAGGGCAAGAAAGCTCATAAGGACTTGTAATCATTGAATGATTAGGAAAGTATCAAGCAATACCGGTATCTAATTTTTTGTGCTCCGATTCTTCATTAGATCACGAGACGCTCTTTCACACCATGGCCTATGCAGTTTTCTCTCGTGAAATGAAAGGACACTTTCAAGATAAGATGTGCGAGTACCTGAAGAGCCGTGGTTACTCTGCAGATGATTACACCGATGCATCGTTGATGGAAAAATTGATGCACGATTTGACCAGTAAGTTCATGGGAACAAATAGATTTGGCACAAGTTGATTTGCACATTTAATTATTTCTGAACTTTTTTTCTAGATGGTGACAGGAAGAAGATAGAGAGGGCGGGCTATGGAATAGTTCTGCTGGCTCGTGTAATGAAATGGAAATGGGTCCAGAGCGAACTGTTGGAAGGTGCTTTTGCTCCTTACCTGCAAATTGGGTCAACGAAAGACAATCGGAGTGTCTGCGGGGTGCTCAAGGCTTTGAGTGAGTTACGCCACAATGTCATTGGAAAACATATCATTGATGGTTAATCTCTTTGCAGGACTCGTGACAAGCTTTTCACGCAAGAAGAAGCCTGCATTTGCAAATCAATTACTGCAGCCTATCAATGATTTTTTGCGTCCTATTAACGCCGCCAGTAAGTAATGAGTATCTAGATATTTTTTTGACAAAGGTGTTTTTGCTTGAGGGATTTAGGACGGCACTGAAGGAGATTTGGGATATATTTATTTCATGATACAGTTGGCTCCGGATATAACAGACTCGAATGGCCGGCCCCGTCATACTTCGTATTCGGCTATAACAGACCGTCTGTCATATCCGGATTCAACTGGATTAGGTTAGGCTGATATGCATGTATATCTGATTAATTATTGTTTGAGCTTTTTGTGGCAGGCACTGCCAGAACTGTTTCAGAGAGTTATGATAGCAGTTTAATAAGAAGTTTAGCCTGCTCTACATTCATGTACACACATGAACAAATATTTGTTAAATTCTGTGGACTCTGGCGATTTTTTTCTCACAGTTTGTTTCACTTTTTTTTTTCAGTCGTTCCACGATGTGTTCAGGAAGCGGCAGTTGAAGCACTGACCCGACTTGAACCTGGCTTCAATTCCCGAGTCGGCAAAATCCTCCATGATTGGTACCCGGACTTTGTTGTTAGCGAACATCTCATGAAGCGCATGAGCGATTTCGCTGAGTCGTTTTACAAGATGCAGAAGGTATTCAGGGCCGCAAAGGCTTTCCGGTAGTGAGGAAGGCTTGTGTGGCAGATAAGAGGTGAAACTAAAAGGCTTGTGAAGAGTAGTTTTTGATCAACATATGTGATGCAAGTACCTGATTCTATAGACGTAAAAGTATTACCAATATTTTTAGGCGGGTTGGGGGGGAAGGGGGGGTTGGCTACTGAGAGTTCCTTACGTGGGGAGATGATTGGATGGGAATGAGTGTAAATGTGTTCCATGTGTGGATATCTGGTCATAAATGTGACAGAATTGGTTGTAATGTCGTAACAAGACTGAAGAATTCGCAACCTTCCGTTTTTTTTGTTGAATGTTAGTTTTCATTTGCACCGTGGTAGTCGTCTAACTTTTCACGGCTGGTTTTGTTTGTTGCTTGTTTTGTGATTTTCCCAATTTTGGTGTCGATATTTTTAGACACCAACGTTTCATTTTCATTTGTTTCGGCCAGTTATCTTTGCTCATTCATGCAATTTTTGTTACATTTTAAAGTGTATGCCTCTGTTTTTCTCAATCTAGATACGAACAGCCTGCCAATATACAAAACGCAAAAATGTTTTTAAAATGGCTAAGAATTAGTCACAAATATTGTCACAAGCCTGGTTGTGCCAAAAACCACTGTTTTTTTTTGTTTAATCTTCAGTATCTTTTTTGGTGTAAGGTATAATCTTATTTTTTTGTCAGTATTTATTTGTGTTTTGCAGTACCACAGCGCATGATACACTATGAAACCACATGACTTCTGATTCGTTGTCTGTTAGATTTTATTGGCGGCTGTGCATCAAAATTAATTGCGTTAAAATTATTCAAATGCACGTGTGGTGCAATGTTGTTTTGTGTGAATCGGAATAGTGAATGTGTGTGGACATTGGGCCTGTGGATTTTGAGTGAGGCACATTCCTGCCATCCAACATTTCATGCATTTTCCAGCTCCTCCGGCGGGAAGCTGGCCCAATTGCCCATCTTCACTGCAGGCAAAATAATGTCTTGGTACTGTACATCTGTTACGCAGCATTGATCTTCAAATCATCTTGAATTCATTAATAGCCTCATTGGCACACATACTGTAATAATTGTAAGTAATGAAGTTTCTCCAGAATCTCACAAATAACCGGAGGAGGAATTCAATAATAGTGTCATTGGGACACATACTGTAATTGTAACGTAAAGTTTCTTCTGAAGTTCACAAATAACCGCAGCGGTGTTGGTGGGAGCAATCATGCTGATGTAAATGCCATTTCGAAGCTTACGTTAGGGATGTAGCGGAATCTACAGTGAGCAGATAGAGCGACATTGGGAAGTAATTACACGATTTTGCGCATGTCATGATTTCAGAAGAGTTTTAAGATGAAATGATTTCCCATTTTGTTTTCTAATTAAGTTTTATTATTCCGATTTCAAAAGACCAAATGAACTTGTAAGGTCCTGTATGTACCGCTGAACCCAATGCAAAATAAGGTGTTGTCAACTTTGATCTTGGGCAAAAAAGGTAGAGAAGCGAGAAAACTCAGGGTATTACGTTGAAAGCTCAAGATCTCATGTTTGTTTTTTGCCGCTCATATGAACCTTTCTTTTCCAGTTTAAAAAAAAATTAAGTACATAATTATTGTGTATGATACTGTAATGTGGCATGCTGGGTCATAAAAGACTGGATAGAAATGCTGTCGTCATTATTTGCATGGATAGATGTTGCCTTACTTTGACATATACTCTGAAGATATTATTTTCACTGATGATTTATTGTTTATATTGTGCTCTCGAGTCCCGCTTATTCTCTCACCATCGCAATTATCGGTACAGTAATAAAATATTTACACTTTTTAAGTAACGGTATTTAAAAATACTTCGCCCTAGTACGTTGCACTTACTCATCAAATCTGGCTGCTATTTTGTAAGTCGTGCGGTATGTTAAGAGCAGCATCATTTGCATTGCCTCTGGCCGTATGCTGGCCTTATATGGTAGTGTCCATGGTTGCCAAGGTTGGTGCGAGATAAAAGGAAAGCCCAAGTCAAAAATGGCTGCCTCTTGCACTTGGCCGGTATCTGCATGATAACTGAATCGGTATCAGGTGGCATTGACACAAGGCCGAGAAGATTGACAGGTCACATTGAAGAGAGTAGGATGTCGGAAGAATATTTCGCTGGTGAGTACACATGATTTTGTGAATACGGAGCTGTGCTGATCTCCATTTTCTTGATTTAGGTATAGGCAAGATTGAGTTCAGGGAGGATGCCGATCGGGAAGAAACGATGTGTTTCCGCTACTACCAGCCTGAGAAGGTGGTTATGGGCAAGACCATGGAAGAATGGTTGCGGTTTTCGGTTTGCTTCTGGCATACGTTCAGAGGGACAGGTAATTATTGCTATACTTAACATGAAAATAATTATATTGGTTGTTGGATCTCAAGCAATGACTTGTGCACATAGGTGCCGATCCGTTTGGTTTGTCTCCGGTATTCTCCCGACCTTGGGATGACGGCACGGAGAGTTTGGACAACTACAGCCGCAGGATGCAGGCTGCTTTTGAGTTCTTCAGCAAATTAGGTAAGTATACATTAGCAGCCATTGAGTGCAGCAGCTGATAACAATTATCTTCCAACAGGTGTGAAGTACTGGACATTCCATGACCGCGACATTGCTCCGGAAGGGAAGGATCTGGAGGAGACCAATTCCAACCTGGATCAGATGATAGATTTGACTCTAAAGCTCCAGCAGAAACATGGCGTTCGTTGCTTGTGGGCCACATGCAACCTTTTCTCTCATTCCCGATACACCAATGGGGCCGCCACCAACCCGGACTCGAGCGGGTTTGCTTATGCAGGTGCCCAGGTGAAGAAAGGGCTGGAAGTTGCAAAGAAACTGGATGCGGAAAATTTTGTGTTCTGGGGCGGGAGAGAGGGATATCAGACCCTGCTCAACACTGACCTCAGACGTGAGGTGGGCCATATGGCCAACTTCTTTCAGATGGTTGTGGGTAAGGATATGACCACCAGTGCATTTACAAACGTGCACAACTGACATTTCCGCACTTTTCTCCAGCGTACAAGGAGAAGATTGGCTTCAAGGGACAGCTGCTTATCGAGCCAAAGCCAAAAGAGCCTATGAAGCACCAGTATGACTACGATGCTTGTACGACTATGGCTTTTCTTCATCAGTTTGGTTTGCAGAAGCACTTCAAACTCAATATTGAGCCCAACCACACCATGTTGGCCGGACATGGATACGAGCATGACATTGCAATGGCATCAGCGTACGTTACGATTCTGAGGACTTGAAGTACTGTCATTATCGCCTGCGTTTTTCCGCTTAGGTTTGGCATGCTTGGATCAATTGATGCGAATACTGGCAGCCCCGACTTGGGCTGGGACACGGACCAGTTTCCGACTGACATTCGTAATGCCACCCTTGTTATGAAGATTGTGATGGAGCAGGGAGGGCTCATGCCTGGTGGACTCAACTTTGACGCAAAGGTCAGGAGGGAGTCGCCTGAGCTGAAGGATTTGTTTGTGGCTCACATTGGTGCCATGGACACCTTTGCTCGAGGCCTTCTGAATGCTTCTAGGATCATTTCAGACAAGGTGTTCTCCAATGGGTTGAAGGTGCGACATGTCATTTGCTCATCATTGCTATGTTACTCTTCATAAAAAGCATTAATTTAATTGAACTTATTTTCAGATGCGTTACAGCAGCTATGACAGAGACCTAGGCCAGCGGATTGAGAAAGGGGTGGCCACCCTGGAAGACTGTGAAGAACACATGAAAAAAATTAACAATGTTCCGGTAACGTCTGGACGACAGGAACACTGGGAGAGCATCCTCAATGCCTACCTCTAAGAAGCAATGATTGCTCATTGAAGGAAAACTGGCAATAAATCAACGGCATTAATCATTAGGGTGTCAGCATTGTGTGCATGGGGTAGCCAAAGTCTTGACTTTAAAAAACCTATACTTGACATTACCTACATGTCGCCCTCCCCTGGACTTTGCGGCTTTCCTTTCATCAATACTTTATACTGCAGATAATTATGATAATAATGTATAGGGAATAAGGCTTTGGTGGCCAAGTAGATGGCAGAATTCAACCACTTCTGCCTGGCTGCCAATCGGGTCCTGTCGCAGCTGAATGCCGTGAGGAACTGGGGTCGACGGCGGGATGCGGTGTGGAAGGGCTGTAGCAACTACTAAAAACGTACGATAATAACCAACAAGTAACTATGAAAACGTACGATAACAACCAATAAGTAACTATTTAAACGTACCGGTACGATAACAGCCAATAAGTACTGGTAACTATTAAAACGTACGATAATAGCCAATATGTACCGGTAACTAATAAAACGCACGATAATAGCCAATAAGAAGTTAAGTACCGGTAACTATTAAAACACGATAATAGCCAATAAGTACCGGTAACTAATAAAACACGATAATAGCCAATAAGTACCAATAACTATTAAAACGTACGATAATAGCCAATAAGTACCGGTAACTATTAAAAGTTTTAATAGTTACCGGTACTCATTGGCTATTATCGTACGTTTTAATAGTTACCGGTACTTATTGTCGTGTGCTATTATCGTGTTTTAATTTAAAACACGATAATAGCCAATAAGAACCGGTAACTATTAAAACGCACGATAATAGCCAATAAGTACCGGTAACTATTAAAAGTTTAAAACGTACGATAATAGCCAATGAGTAACCATTAAACGTACAGAGCTGGGCAAGCTAACCGAAATTTTTAGCTCAGCTAACTTCCGCTAACAGCTAATTCGGTTAGTAAGCCGTGGGCAGCGCTTAATTGCTAATGATAAACAGCTAGAATGATTAGGGGGGGTTTCCACTAACATTTCTAGCTGTTAAGCATTAGGGATTTGGTGATGTCCATGGTTTTGCTGAGCAAGTTATAGCTGTTATCGAAAGTTAGCTGTGCCCACCTCTGTAAAAACGTATTTAACCAATAAATAGCTATTAGATGTAACGGCCAAATACATTACTATCAACACAATGATAGCCGATATAACTACTAAATGTAAAACAACAATTAATGCGATAGTAATATCGTGCACTTCGGTTACATTACTAATGTACACATTGCAATTAGCTACACAGTAATTATGAATTTGAATAAGCTGCTGAAAATTCTGCGTAGTTGATGCAGTAGCCGGGTGTCTCGCTAGATGTCAGTATCTGCCACGTTCAGCCCTCCAGTGCCACCATGCGGCCATCCGTCCAACTACCTGCCCCCCCTCCTTTTTTTTTGCAGCTCAAACACCTGTTGGGGGAAGGGAGGGAGAACCAATCAGAGCTCGTCTTTCTCTCCTCCCCTCCTCCCACTTTTTCCATCTCCCTCCAGCCGCGCCTTCCCCCACTATTTTTTTTTCCATCATCTTTTATTAACAAACGGAAAGTGTTTCCGCTCGTGACCAAACCTGGTCCGGGTCCCATGTGATCAACCCTCCCTCCCCCAATCACCTGGTCATAAACACACACACTTAAAAAAAAAAAGAGGCGCAAAAAAACACACACACCCCCAACTAGAGAATCCAAGATGGCTCTTTCCGGGAACGTCGCACAGCCGCTCTGCCCAGTTTGGAACTGCCAGGCCCACAGATAAGGAAGGGAAGGGAAAGGTTGTCCGTCGCGTCCACTGTCGTGCACCCAGCCAAGGATTGCGGGGCGAAATAGTGACCAAAATGGATGCCGGCCTCTCTGTCTGACCACCCCTTCTCGGTAAGGAATGTTCGAATATTTTGGACAGGGGTTAATGGACTGGAAGGAGGAGGAGGTTCTGTTTACACGGGACAGCCTGTGTTCAAAGGAGCTTCTAAAGCAACACTTGCACTCAAACTGGCTTTAAAAGCGCATTCGAACAGCAGTTTCACTACAGTGTGGGGTAAGCTAACTTGTGCGTTTTGGGAGGTGGCTTGTGTCCTAGGCAACCATAGTTAGCCCCGCCCCCCTGCTGAGTTTTTTTAAAATATGGAATTTAGAACAGTGGGGAAATATTTCAACCCTGTTTGGTTACCAATTGTGTTAGTGTAAACAAACTCATTCTTGCAGTTTTAGAACATAACGCCCATCTCTTTTTGAAATCGCAACCTGATTGGTCGACCGGTAGGGGGCGGGGATAGATATGGTTGCCAACGACACAAGCCACCTCCCAAAACGCATGAGTTATGTTGTCCCTACTGTACAATAGTTCATTTGAACGATTCTAACGCTTACTGGGGCACACTTACGAACGTCTAAAGCACATTTGCAGCAAAGCATGCTTTAAAAGCTAATTCGAACGCTTCTAACGCACATTTCCATCATCAAGCTGTAAAAGATCATTAGAACATATTTTAAGAACCATTATTGTAGTCAGACTTCAAAAGCTCATTCGAACACTTCTAAAGCAGCTCATCAGTCTACAATAAGTTCATTAAAACATTTTATAGAGAATCTGTAATCAGACTTTAGAAGTTTATTCAGACACTTCTAATCTAAAGTCAGGCTTTAAAAGCTCTTTTGAACAGTTCAGAAGTCAAAAGAAGTGCTGGCCGTACTGTTGGAATGATTTGTCCGCAGGTTGCGTTATCTTTGATGTTGTTTATACCGAGAAAGGCAGAAACTGATTAAACGTGGGACTGGCCATGCTGACATGCGATCAGGTGGGTTTGGGCTGGCGATATTGTATCTGGGGAATCTAATCCAAGATCACTCCATAAATACTAATCGCACACAAACACAAAACAAACTACGCAATCCAGCCACACCGGTAGGGTTAAAATTTTGATGCGTCAACAACATGTGACATTCAACGACAACGTGACAAATCACGAAGGGAGGTAATATTTGCAGGGTGATGATAATGTGTGTGTAAATGCTATTGACTACTTCAGTAGGAAAAAGGGAGCTGACATTACGACGACCTAACAATGGCCCCAAACACTATCAGTGTCAGTACTACTCGCTTGTTGAATCAGTAATGTGCGTACTTTTTATCAGATAAAGCTGACCGCACCTTACGCAATTGATTGCAAGTGAACATTCTTACAGTACAAGTAGTTCAGGCCCAGTTTATTTGTGTAGGGTCGTTTTCGCAGCACTGGTCCACTATTCGGTTGCCTGGAACAGTATTGCCGTCCCGAGTGTTGATCATCAGATTTCACGTTCAATGAGGATTATGTTGACACTGAACAACATTCATGACAGAATCAACATTTGTCTTTGATAAAATCCAATTATTGACCGTTTCAGCTGCGTACTCTGCATAGTACATATCGATTATTTATTTTATTTTATTTATTTTTTATTTATTCTACCCCATTAGCTGGCCTATTGGCCATTTTTAGGGGGAACATATCGATTATAATTTTCACAGTAAGGAGCAGCAGGCCTCGGACTATAAAAGCAGGTGGTGTGAACCTTGATTGTGTAAAAGGACCGGAGCAAGCCAAGGAGACGTGCAGTAAGAGTCGTAACGGAGCAGAGGAAATGTGGCAAAAACACACAAGCTCTAAAAGCAGGGGAAAGTAACATGAATTCATTACACAGCAAAGAGCATTTTCTGCTGGCAAATTAGCAGGCTTCCACTCCATTGTGGAAAGCTTGGCTTCCTGTTTTTGTTATCACCAACTCTTCCTGTTTCCACGTTTCCATTTTATTGCTTATCAGTTAGAATCCTGTGTCAATTATGCACTTGTACAGAGCAAGTGCTGGGGTTACTTTTAATGCACTTAGTCCCGGAGATAAAGTTCGTTATTCTTCGGCAGTGTGTGTACCTAATGCAAATACTCGCATTGCCCCCTACACACATTAAGATTGTTGCAAATATTTTAACCTTGTCTGTTAGCAAAATCAGATTTCCCATTAGCCGCCGTGTGAAGGAGACAAAGTTGTTGATAACACCATTCGGCATGGCCTTGTGGTCAGTGTCTGATTGTTATCCCCCTCGTAATAAATATTCCATGAGGTGCACCTGGCATTAGTTACGTTCCGCGCAAATATTTTCTCGTTTGTTCCCATTTCCATTTGACGACTCGCATGCATGAGCAATTACAGATAGCTTTATTGGTGGTATCTGCAATAAGTGACACTAGCAAGGATTATAGTACTTAGTATGACACTAATTTCGGTTTGACAACTAAGATTACTGGCGCCAAGTTGTATGATATGGTCGCCCATAAAAGTGAAAGTAGAATTAATTGCGAAAGCGATTGCTCAAACCGAGGTGTACCACTTCGCATTTAATTTAACAAAATTGCGAATGACGGCCGGAAGCAATTGGAATGTACCCTTTGTAATTTTTTAAAGAATTGTCCAACGTTACCTCTGAAACCATTATTGTTTCCAGCGAAAACCTTCAGATAAAAATAATCATTCTTCATGTTTTCTGTAATCCTTGCTACATCAGTCGAAGGAATGCGTTTCAACCAACCTGTGAAAAAAAAAAGGCTTGATGGCAGGAGCGTAAAACTAATTGGCTTGTGTTATGTAAGCCAAGGACATATGTCACCTATCAGGATAGCTCACTGCCTCTAAACTATTCTGTAGTTTGCGTCACTTGCAGTTTCCTAAAGTATATAAACCCCTAGGAATTTTTTATTTGGGGGGAGGGGGGTTATGCAGTTGTGTTGCAATTGCTTGGTGAGTTGGAATCTTGCGGATCAGAATTGCATGTCGACCTTGGCAGTGAAAAAAAAAAGCTGTTTTGTGTACAATCATGCCTGTTGTTATGAAATTTGCCTTATTTTTCTGTGCATATACTTTTTTTTTGGGTTGCTCCAACGCAGTGGTTACTCAACCGTCATTATTTCCATGATGAGCTTGCGTTTTCATCCCGTTAAATTAATTTCTGGCTAGATTTTGCTTCATGTAACAGGTTTCTCTTTTTTCTGAATGAGTCTACATTCCATCCTTTTTTTTTTGTTGGTCAAATTTTTCCACATTGCTGGTTTTCACTGGAGGTCAGGTCTGCACGTTATGCGGCTGACAACAATATTGGGGCAGCGATCCGAGCCACTGACTCCAAAGTCCACATTCTTTTCCAGCTCTCACCTGCTCATCGCTACGAATGGTCTGAAGTCCAAGTATGGCACATCCCATTTATTAATTAACAGACCTTTTACTTATTGAACTAAACGCCATCCTAATTGGAGGATGCCATGCGAATTGTTATTCCTGTAGGGTGATTCATAGCCCTGCATGCATATGCAATGTAAAGTGCGGCTTTACATTATTAACCGCATGGAGTGCCTCCTTTTTTCCTGATAAATAGTAATGGTGAGGCTTCGACCGGCATCAATTTAACTCACCGCACGTGCAAGCGTATAGCTCTAATTACACACAGTCAGGTTTATTTTTAGGCTGATCTATAATTCTTGAGTTTTCCAGGCCGCTGTCTCTGCTCCAGTAATATTTGTTCTCTCTGCAGCGCCATTCCTTTTCCCCAGCGTTATGCACCAGATCCCAATTATTGGATGGCCAGCCAGTCTGGATGTGGGGAGCCCCACAGCCTAGGAAGCTGGAATTTGAAATAATGCCGGACGGTCATTTAAAATTCACTGAACGACATCCGTCCTCAAATAGACCTGACGACGGCAGCTCCCTGGTCTCCAATTATATTGATCAAGCCCCCATCTCTTTTCGTGAATTATGGTAATTAATCGAGTTGACAGGTGGTGTGCAACAGGATTAATTAATGGCTGGTTTAATAATAGTGTATTGTTGCGCAAGTACTTATGCAATGGCCAATCTTGATTCCGCAGATACGTTTTTTTCGGGGCGAACTTAGTGACGTGCGGACATTTTTGGAGAAGATCCAACAGACAATGTGTGAGCTTGTGACGAAAGCCACCTGTGTACAGTACATTCTCTAAGAGTAGTGTACCACATGCAAAATGTTGGCACAGGTCGAGGAAAAGAGACGAATGGAGGTTAGGCTTTTGCGCGCAAAAAAATTGTGTCCAAATTGTCTCTTTTTTTTGTCGTGCGTATATTCTGGGGCTAAAATGGATGAGTGGTCAAGATTATGGTGGGAGAAATAATTAGGGGAAGACCTTTGCGTGCATAGAAGTTTCTAGCCGGGTTGGCTAATTCTGTGTTTTACACTCTGCTGAATAATTCAAGAGAGCACTGGAGTATATGGAGTTCATATTTAGAAGGAAATCCGGTGGATTTTGGGAATTTTATTATTGTAGAAGTGTGTGAATTTCGAGTAGCATGTGACCAGTGGAATGATCTTATATAGAATTGGCTATGCGAGACTCTGTCTATCCAATGACTCATCACCAATGTGCATGTAGTACTACTTTTCAATTGATAGTGGCAGTAGTATGCGCCATCTGGTAGTGTCCTTTTGTACTGCATCCCAGTTTTGGCGACTGGTTCACTCTGGTTCAAGTGTAATAATCGAGTACTGTATAACCTTTCTATCTTTCCAGGCTGGACAGAACAGATTTAAGATGCGGCTGGAACTGGCAGTAGCGTGGAAACAGATGGGCCACAACTTATTGACTCAGGGCTTCCAGATCCTCATGTGATACATCGCCCATATCTGGAAGGAGGAGGAGGAGAACGAACGTACAAATTCAGGACCCAACAGAAAAACTGACCAATAGGATAATAAAACTTAAAAAACCCCCAATCACGAAGGGGAACACACCACAAGACAATCGGAGGAGGAGGAGACCCCAGTTGCGGATCTGCCGCCACATCCTAAACTATTGGGTGAGTACCAGCTTATATTCAGAATTGGCTAGGTGTGACTCTGTCCCTTTTATACGAGTGGGCTTATGACCTATGTGCATGTACTGTACAAGTAGTTACGGTACAACGGTTTACGGCGGTAACGCTGGTTTACACGGTACACGGTTTATGGTACAACAGGTTAAATGACCTTTTTCCGAGCTTTGACTCATCACCAACGTGCATGTAGTACTGCTTGCTCCCTGACAGCAGCAGTAGTGTGCGCCATCTGGTAGTGGCAGTACGTCCTACGTCCAGTTGGGCTGGGCAGTGTTGCCAGCTACTAGTATTTGGATATATCCTAAAAAGGTAACTACATCACGCAATTATGGCGATCCGAAATATATATCTGTCCCCTTTCGGGTCGCGTGAGTCTGCAACAGGTAGCTGACAAACAGCAGGTTCAGCAACCGACGGACGCCGCCAGTGCAATGGCCTCTACCTACATTATATATCCACCCATCAAAAACCCCTTTAAGGTCATTCGCACACGAACAGTTCCTCCTTTTTTTTTTTTTTACGTGGTTTAACTCCCCCCCTTCTTTGCAAGTCCCCGATAGCATTTTGCACTCAAGACGATGACCGCTGCACGAAAATGCATGTTGTTCCTTGGGGGGGCGCTACAAAAAGTTTTTATTTCTTTGGTCGGGTGAGGGCGCCAGCTGTGCCGTCACTTTATGGAGTTGGGCCAGTAAATAGAGGGTTTATATCAAGCCGACAGCCACTTGATCCCGATCCGGTTTATTTGCTGGTACTTGATGACAAGTGGAGGTCATACCTTGGAGTATGACATGGCTGGGGGAGCATATTTTTTTAAATATATTTTTCGTGTTTAGAATTGGATAGGCGTCGACTCATCACCTAGGTGCATGTAGTTACCGTAGTCACCACTTGGCGGAGTAGTGCGCAGAGAGGTAGGATGCGCGCCATCTAGTTTTTGCGTATTCAAAGTGTGTGGCTGGCTGGGCAGTGTTGCCAAATTTTAGCAAGTGGTTCACTAGTTGCCATCCATGTGTTCACATTAGATTAGCTAAATTTTTAGCAAGTAGTAGTACAGTACATCCGGAGTACATCCCTTTGAGCAGACTTTGATTGACATTGTGGACCACACCTTTGATAGCAGCTGAGACTTCAAAGGTGGGGCAGCGTGCGAAATTGCGCCTCGCGATCCCGCGTGCACGAAAGAAAATGTTTTTAAAAAAAATTAGCGAGACGCGGTCCAAACTCAACGATTTTTACTACCTGTTTGAAGGCGTTTTGAATCTCGTCCAAGTTGGCTGGGAATTGCAAACTTGCCCCCCTCGTCTCTCACCAACCACCACCACCACCACCACCTCAAAGTCTTGAAGCTGATGCCCTCTCTATTTCTGGTAGACTTGTCAGGATTCTCGGTCCAGACGCACGCTCCCCAAGGGTTGACACTTCAAATGGAGGTCAGTGTAAATGTCAATATACTCGTGTTTTTCCGTCGCAAAAAAAAAAAAAAAATCCAATATGCTGGGGGTATAAGGTGAGACATCCGTATCATGTTTGTACCTTGTTATGATCTGATTAAGGTCGAGTTTCAGCGTCATGTGATGTTGGGGTGGAGCTTCGTGCGCTGTTTTTTTTTATTATCGCAAAAAGGCGCGTCAGTAAATCCCCCTCGTGGACGTCGCGTTATCGCAGAACTACTTTGGAAAGACTTCCCCAAATTTCTAGGTATAATAAACAGTTGGAAGGAGGCGGCCAGGTTGGAAAGACATGGTCACGAGCGCGGTTAGGTCTTGGACTAACATACCTGGTATCAGGAGGTTCAAAAGGGTTGTCAGAAGGTATGTACATAGTGTTATCGGGCATTGGTTCAATACAGTGCGCCACCAGCCGATGGCGGGAAAAGAGCGAATTCATCACTTTGATTCTCTCGGTTGCCGACATCACCTTGTGGCGCCACCAGTACGACATCATTGTACCTGGCAAAGGATATCTTCCAGGATTGATATTGCTGTAGTTCCGAAATAATTATTATTGGAAGTTGTTTCTCATAATAATAACTGAAAAAGTGAAACTCACTTTAAAAAAAATACAGGGTGGTCCAAGTTCAAGTGTCGTTTTATAACGGCGATTAATAGAAGCGCTTAACGATGACGTAGCAGTGACGTGTAAAATTGCCCACTTCGATTGCGCCGAAGTGGGACATTTTACGCGTCGCTGCTACGTCATCGCAAAATCACTGCTATTAATCGCCGTTATAAAACGACACTTGAACTTGGACCACCCTGTATATGCCCCATAAGTAGTGAAAACTTTCGCTCAAAAGTTGAGAATTTGATATTTTTTTGAACTTGGCCACACATGCACTAAGAAGCTTCCGTAATTTTAATATTTATTTTTCAGACACTAATAATAATTTCGAGTCGCATATTGTTCAAGAACGATAATTTATTAAAATTTTAACTACGCCCAAGCACGATTGCACAGTGTAATATCCCATTTGCAGTGTTGCCAAATTGTGCCACCAGCATTATTTTATCAAATAATATTTTTTTGTGAACAATGTGTGACAATGTGGCCATCAACTATTGTTAGAAAAATTCATATTAAAATTCCGGAACCATTTGAGTGCATCTAGTCGATTTTTTTGCACTTGAAATGGCCACCATTTCAAGTGCAAACGACTTTTGAGGCCTGCTTTTCACTACTCAGTGGACAGATATTTCAAAACAGAGTTTCACTTTTTCATCTGATATTTTGAGGAACAACTTCCAATAAAAATTATTGCGGAACACTCCGTAATAAATCCTGGAAGGGATCATGCATTATCTTGGAACGTATATGTGGAGTATCGTACAGGAAAGAAAGGTCGGAACCCCGGACAAATTCCTTAGCGAGATTTTTTTGTTTTAACATGTTCATATGGGTGTCCTTTACATTTGACCAAAAGTCCCCGCTTGTAGCTGCGCTGCTTCAGCCGCCATCTTGGAAAAATGGCGCCCAAAACACGTTAACACAAAACAATATTTTTCTCCACAAGTAAGTCTCGGGCGTCTTTTTATGTGGGGATCAAATGTGTGCCATGTGAATCAAGGATTATTTTAAGACTATGGAAAAGGACACAGAGGTCATAGGTCACTGTCCAAACATAATTAGGTGCAATGTCAGTGTGGACCATGCGGATATCCATGCAGGTGACGAGTCAAGTGTCCTCCCTACAGAAATATGCACGACATGAAGATTGTGCACCATGCCACTAGCTTTCCAATAATATGCGCAACTATACTGTAGGTGCAGC
>JYFJ02000923.1:57500-101090 GCA_000934665.2 Catajapyx aquilonaris | reverse complement strand
AAGTAAAAACGCGCCCCGGCCGCTATCTTGCTCACGGAATGGGACGGTTGCTAACCACAGCGAAGCATTTTACAACAATGACGGGGCGCGTTCTATACCATCATTTTTGCGTTCATTTCACTTCGCGTGACGTCAACATTTTCTATGGAAACAGTGACGTCACCATTTCCCTACATAAAAACCCCAATTACTCCGGAACTAAAGCTGATATCTTAAAACGGAATATGCCAAAAAAATCCAAAAAATATGGGCGAATTTATTATGTAGTTTCCAAAATGAAGGCTACTTCCCCATTGGATTCAAGACCCCCCTAAAACAGGCCCCCGTCTAGCATCTCCTCCATCAAATGTGATTCCATGCCAGTGTGATGCTCATTTCCAGAAAGAGAAGAAGCAATTGAATCACTTTTTATAAGAAGGGAACAAGTCCAATAACCTTAAGTTGGACTTGTTCCCTTCTTATAAAAAGTGATTCAATTGATTTTTGAGATGCTCAAGAAATTGTTTATCACTACAAAAGTTCTTTCTTTAAAAACAAACCATTCATGCAGTGGTTTTAAAAGCAGCAAGTTCACCCATCTAATCCCTCACTTTCATCATCACTAACATACGTACCTCATACATAAAAACCTTCGCCAACAAAAATGCACAGCTCCCTGCCGTGCACAACTGCAAAAGAAAACATCAACATGTTACGACATGTTTCCATTCAAACTGTACCTCATCCTAGAAGTTCAAACATGCTCCACAATTGAGTGGACCTGACTTGGCCAGTTAGGGCATTGACAGCATTCACCTTATAACTTAAATAATAAGGTGAATGCTGTCAATGCCCTAACTGGCCAACTTGATAATAGCCTTCACAAATTGAAAACATTAATAATCTGCCACTCCAAATATTAAATCCCAAATCGAGTAGATTTATCATACTTGAACAATTGTCATGAAGGATAACCCACTTATTCAGTGATAATAATACTAGTGAAGATGAAGCAAGACTAAAGAGTTCTTTACACCAAACAATCAGGATGAAATATCTGGTTCAGTGTCTACAAATTCATTTACCTAATCCAACTCATTAAACATGTGCACAGGTCTACTTATACCAGTGAGAGACATGCTATTACACTTATGTAACATACATACTTACAGCAATCACAGACCAATTGTTGATTTGGAGAAGGGCGTAAAAGAGCAACAAGATTGTAAATCGACATGCCGCTGCCATCTGTTAAAATAGAATCATCGCTGTTACTTCATTTGACATAAATAATAAGTTTGCCATCATGTTCTAGGAAACTAGCTCACCACTAAATCAAACATTGATCCACTGATGGTGTATTCTGCCACTTCATTCCATAAAGCAGTCTTAATTTCTCCTCCACGCAACTGAAAATAAGCCATTAAATTTAGGGTGATGATATGGGCTGCTCTAGGTCAACTCATTGGTCAATTTCTTCTTCACAATTTTTGTCATTTTATAAACTGTTCCCCTAGTATTATCTTTACCAAAGTCATACATAGCATGCAGTGACCCACCCCTACCCCCCATCTCCTCAATTAGCCCTCAGAAGCAGTGTCAACTAAGAGATATGGAATGTGTCAGAAGTAGCAATACGTACAGTGCTGGACGTTAATTCTGCTGTACTGCTAGCGAGATTTTCCGATGCTGCAGAAGGGCAAAGTGAATTGATGGAGTGTGAACCCGGTACACCGCTTTGCACTTCTGCCGCATCAGAAAATTTCGCTAGCATAACGATGGAATTAATGTCCAGCACTGTGCAGCAAGGATGCGTATGAAAATACTGATACTGAATGCTTTTCAAGACACCAAATTCTTGCTTAGTCCAAGTACGTCTTTTATGCAACTTGCTACTGTCACAATACCATACTAAATTTAGCTCATAATGACTGTATTTGCGGATGTCTCAAAGATGCTCATATTTTCACTTTTCCCCGTCCATTCACCTACAAGTGTAGCTCAGTGAGTTATACAACTCTTTCTAAATAAAATTCAATCACCTTGAAAAGAAGCTGCTGAACTCCAGGAATTGTTGTTTTTCCATGTGACAAGCTTACATCCCAATCTGACCCGCAATGATCATTAGGAGGTGAGTTCAAGCAACAATGCATTTAAAAAAATTACAGAATCCATGGACACGTATCAATGAACCGATTTATGAAGCTACACTTGCACTGTGCACACAACTCATATGGAGAGCTCCCATGCATGCCAGACTAGCCAATCGGGGCATTCAATCAGTCGCACATGAACTGACTTGCCTGGAGGCCTTGACTCTCAATTTCCTTTATTCTAAATCGACTTGGAATATATTCTTCAATAATAATGTAAATATTTCTACACATTCAATCAAGCAGTGAGGGGCGTCAATTTAATGTTTTACATACATCCTGGCTGATGCAAATAAGAAAAACTATATTAAGGAATGAAAATTTTGTACTGATTCTTGCCCACCTAGTCTTATCAAAATGTGGTCAAACTCATGGTTTTGTATTATTTTGTGCCTCTCCAGATCTTTAGCACCCAGCAAGCGAATCCAATCCATTTTCAGCTGTTGCAAATGCCCTCGAAAACTCACAAATTGGTGCAGAATCCACACAAATCCAACACTGGCACATATATAGCTATTGTCATGAAATCCTATTTAAAACTACAGACCCCCCATTGCATTGTGGTGAGGAGATGACAAGGTTTTTGTGGGAGGTCCTACATTCCACAATTCTGCTATCATAGTCTTTAGTGTGATCAAGTTGAGAAGGGTTACTCATCCAGCTGCAACAGTCTAATGCATCTCAATGAAAGACACTACACCTTATTCCACATTCTCATAGCTACAGCTTTTACAGGATCAGAGAATTGGAAAGGCAAGGTCAGCAGCATTGTGTGAGCAATTTTTTCCTGGAGGAGAATAAAACCAGAGGTCAGCAAAAATTTCTCAGCATAATTTATGCCACTACTAGTAGATCGGAAACTGCAATATTTTAGCCTAATGCTACAAGTGACAAGACACACATACTCCACTTGCATTTATAGGATATGATTCCAGACCTGCTATGCATGTATTAAGCTATATGTATATGCTTTTAAGGCTAGCTCTGTAATTTGACATGTCTTCTTCATCACTCACTACCACGTTTTTGGGGAAATGTCATGATAATGTTTGCTTTTTTGTTAGCTATGAAGGCTACTGACATGGTGTAAATGCCACCCACCATAAAAACTGTTTACATGCACTTGTAATACCCCCAAAGTGTAAGTGTACAGTAGGGCCTACCGTTCATAAAGAATGGCACGACTCTATGTGGACGAAATGTTTATTCTGTTCCCAACCCCTGGGTCGCCAGCATGTTTTTAGGGGTCACGAGGAAGTCCGGGAAAAGGGACTCAAAATAAAAATAAAAAAGAGAAGAGAAAAACACAGCTAAGTAGGAAAATTTTAGGGGGGAAATTCACATCAAATCTACGTAAGCATTGCACCGGGTTGAACAGTTTGGTCATTAAAATTTTTATTTAAAAATCGGGATAGGTCATACGAGTCACCGGAGGTCCAGAAATGGTTGTCAATAGGGTTTTGTTGAATTAAGGTTGGGAATAATACTCGATAATCAGGATAACCATTCTTTATGTGCGGGACTGTACCACATCACAAAATGTCATACCTTGGCTACACCATACACCAAGTAAATTCATTAACCTTCTATGCCACAGACGAATCATACCATTTTTTCAAGACATCATCATCTCCTTAATGCAAACATTAATGCCCATCAACATATGAAGATGCTTCTGTTTCTTGTTATTTTACTGCCAATATGGGCTACAGCACCTTTTTCCAAAAGCAGGAAGCTCAGAAAGTGTCCCAACTTGCATTATAAAAGGCTGGCAAAGGTAATACTTCAGAATGGTGGGCTAAAAGATAGTCACATACGAGGGTCAGTCAATGTATTCTCGACCTTGAACAGAAAGATTATTTTCATGGTCACCAATTTATTGTGACTTCCCAACATAGTCCCTCCTAACACCACTAAAAGACACATTTTAGTTTTTAGTGTCTCTCATCTGTGCTCCAAACTCGGGATTCCCTGCAAGTAAAATTCTTTTCACACCCCCACCCAACCACTCATGCATGGCACTGACCACCTCACTGTCATTGGCAAAACGAATTCCACGCACTTTCCTTCATTTTTGGGAACAGGTGACAGTCAGAGGGAGCCAAATCTGGGAAATCCTGGGGATGGAGGAGCAGTTTGAAGCCACAATTGTCAGCAGAAACCAATGGAACGTGAGGTGTGGACTGGAGCATTGTCCTGATGGAGCAGCACACCTCGGTTCAGCTTTCCACATCTCTTCTTTTTTATAGCATCGCGTAGTCAGTGGAGGAGGTTGGCATAGTAGTCTCCTGTCACTGTGTGCCCATGTTCCAGAACGTCCACCAGCAGAGGCCCTTCACAGCCCCAAAAAATGGAATCCATCACCTTCCCTGCTGATGGGATGACACAGAACTTTTTACAGGGTGGGGATCTGATATGAAACAACTCCTTACTCTGCTGTTTTGTTTCTGGGCAATGTTGGCGAAGCGACGTTTCATCTCATGTATCATAGCGACCCAAGAAAGCATCCAGATACCACTGATACACCTCCAATGATTCCCGGACATGGGCCTTCTGATCAGGTGTCAAGTTTCTGGGTACCCATCAGGCTGCCAGCTTGTGCATCCCCAATGTTAGTGTCAGGATGGAATGCACACTACTGCGTGATATGCCCATCGCTGTGGCTATCATTGGTTGATGGTGAGTTGATGGTCATCAATCACCATATCATGAAAATGATCCACATTCTCCTGAGTGTTGACTGTTTCTGGGGCGCCTGGGCGGGGGTCATCTTCCAAGCTCTGCTGACTCACCTTGAACTCCTATGCCCACTTTTTGACTATATTGTAGCATGGAGCATCATAACCCACTCTGTGTACATTTCTTCATAAATGTCCATAAAGGCCCATCCCCTTCCTGTGAAGGAATTTGATACTGCACGAGCCTTGATCTTCTCCATCGTCAGAAGACCCCACACTTTCATGCCTTCAGGGATCAATAACTCCCATTGGAATTATGCAATTGCAATGAAACTTTGTGAGTGATGTTCTAGAGAGTCCCACTACAATTTACTGACAACACGTCCTTATATGTCAACCCCATCTATGTCAGGCTGAGAATACATTGATTGAACCTCATAAGTGAGCACTTCACAGAAACACTAAAATGAAAAATTATAGAGAAGCATATCTGATATCGACATGCAGATAATAAAAAGTACTCACCATCACAAGAATAAGCCAAAGAAGAGTTGTGAACAAGAGATCAAATGTAACAAGCAGGCAGAAAAAACGCCGCACTGGAGAAATGCGTCCATTTTGCCTCATTCCCACCACCAGATCTTCTGTTATGATGTCAGGATTGTTGATGGCATTGTAACATGGAGGCACTATTTTGAAATAAATAATTATATTAGCAAATACATTGCTCAACATCAAGGCACTTGACTACAATATGAAAAAAACTACACTTCTGGGCAAGTAAATAAGCATCCTCCTGGGAAAAACTGCAAGCAGCCATGCGCAGGTGAAGGTGAAAGCATGCGCAAGTCAATTCATGCACCCTTCCAGCTGCACCTGCTTGCTTGGCCGCTTTGTGCGGCTTGTGTGGGTACAAAGCGGTTTTTTCTAGCTGTTACCAATGTGAAAGAAAGCACAAAAACTCAGTAACTTCCCAAAAACCGATCGCAAGGAACATGGTAAAGACACCAAGCACGTGTACTATTCTCTTACGGGTGCATATCCCCACCTAAGGGCTTCAGTTGAAATCCAATATGGTGCTTGTCTGGTCTCAAAAAGCATGATTCGAGATTTTTAATGCCATTTTTGGTTTCAGTGACAGCAAATTATATGTAATCGACAGGGGAGGTGTGGTGGCCGAGATGATAACGTCTCGGCTTGCTGAGTGAAAGGTCCCAGGTTCGCTCCCCGCCTGGGAGTTACCTTTCGTCTGCGTCAGGAGGGTCTCTGACCTGCACCAAGGAGGTGTCTGGCAACCTAACCTCCTGGGGAACAGCACATGACCCCTTTTCAGACAATGCACTTGCACCCATGTTCCCTCCCCAAAAATCCCAATCCTTTCCCATGTCCTTGTTTCCCTGCACCGGAGTGATTTAACTTAGAAAATTGAGGAAAAATGGTGGCGTACCACCCCCCTATAGAACCCGTAAGGGTCATCACGGGGTACAATAATTTTTTTAAAATGTTATCGACACCTCACAAGCCACACATCATATGCAAATACCTTTAGACATTTTCCGATAAGATAATTTCAAAATGGCAGCCATAGGTCACAAACTCCTCCTGCTCCTCCCACTGACCTGCTCCTCCCACTGACCTCCTGCATGTTACCAATCGACTTGTCGACCTCGAAATATGCTGCAAGGATACCAAACACGTCTACTATTCACTTACGGGTGCATATCCCCACCAAAGGGTTTAAGTTGAAACCCAATATGGCGCCCCACAGGTCACCGGATGCATGATTCCGAGTTTTTATTGTCGTTTTCGGTTTCAGTGACATCAAATTATATCTAAACGATACCTCACATGCCACCTTTTAGTCGCAAATATACCATCAGACATAGCCCAGCAGGGTAATTTCAAAACGGAGGTCATAGGTCACCAACTAGTGACCTTATGACCTCCTGCACGTTACCCATCGACTTGTCGACCTCGAAATATGCGGAAATGACACCAACATTGCCATGGAGAGGCAATTTGGAATTTACAAAAAAATATATGACCGTTTTTTCAAAAATGGCCTCCATTTGACCCCATAAGGTCAGGGGTAAGGGTGCTGCAGGTCAAATTGATCGTCTTGGTCTATGGAACGTCTGTGCAAAGTGGCTTGCTTTCTGCAAGATTTTGCAGCATAATTTTGTGTACCGCTTCGACTATAAGTCCCTGTTTACGGAACAGTGGCGGCCGCCAGGGGGCACATACGCGATGGCCCAATATCCAAATTTGTTCATAATAGGTTGAATTACCTCTGCACAAAGGTGCTTTTATCAAAAAATGCACAATAGGTTAGCTTACCCGCCCCACTACAAGAGTAACCCCCCTGTTTCAAGCAAAACACATGATGGTGCAATGCAGTCTACACAATGCTATGCCAGAAATAGCGTAAAAGGTGCTACTATACACATAACTTATACAGGGTGTTTATATGAATTTTACCACTCATTTCACAGGGGGGTATAGAGGTCCCAAGTAAGGGTAAAATATGGCCTTCGGTGCCTCTTTCAGGTACGAGAGGGCATCAAAGACACCGGAAAAGCTCATGCAAGAAACTTCCTTACCAGCTAACCTGCTTAATTTTCAGAATATTATTGTAGACACCCTCTCAGACCAATGCCCTGCTGCTGGCATGGCAGCAACAGGCACTGTTCCAGTGCCTCGAATGCCTTCTGACACCCAAATAAACAAATACAAGACAAATGTTTCATTTACTGAGGTTGCTCTTCCTGGACCTCCTGCCCCCACCACATTGGGTGGTAAAGTTTATTAACACCCTCCAGTAAGACACAATACTAGACACTGATATGGTTGTAGTTATCTTATTACCAGAAGCAGGAGACAAAAGAGGTTCACCCATGGCACCCAGATTGCTCCTCAAAGAACACTCCACATCACTGTGCCCACTCTTATTAAGAAGACTCTCTGCTGCTACTCTGGCCTGCTGCTCACGAACTGATGAGTATGCCATTCACATAGGATGTCTGAAAATCAACAAGCGCAATCACTCACTCAATAAACAGAAAAAGGCATGGTTATAAAGTGGTGCCAGAAATGCTCTGAATCTATTGAAAAACCATTGCTGAGGTTATGATCAAACCTGGGGTCTCCAATCTCAGGAGTGCCTTCTCAGAAGATTATGTTAGGTCAGGCAAGCTTGATAATTGGATATCAAGCTCACCCCAATCTTGGATGAGAAACAAGAATGAGACGGGAACTCTCGCAGCTTTTTAGCAAGTTTAAGGAAAACCGCATCTATGTCGAGTAACCAAAATATAACGGCAGAGACCACCTACAGCCTCATCTGAATCCCACCCACTCGGAATCATCCAATGCAATAGCTCAGAGCAATTAGAGGCTTGGAAAGAGGCTGAGTTGTCATGTCCTGCTCATTATAATTGCCAAGTCACTTTAGGTAAAATGGATCACATATGGAAACTCAGTCTTGCCAAGCCTCTAATCACCCTCAGATATCATTGCAAGCGATCCAGACTGAGCTGCATTCAGATTAGGTGGTGGTGGATGGCATGTGCCTTTACATCTTGGTTCTTCTACTATAATCTTCGTGGGGTTAATCCTAGCTTTAATAAATCAAGCACAGGGCTTTAAAGAGCATTCATGAGCAACAAAGGGATTTTGAGCAAACTGCATATTTTGCTACTTGTCACCAGTCAGCACCAACTAGCAGGACAGCACAACCTTATGAGATACTATATTCTAACAATCTTAATCGTAATAAGACAGGTGGTTTTTCGCGTTTTTGCAAGGATCTGCAAAAAATTCGCTTGCTTTGTCACTTGGGTAAATATACGTAAATACACAAGTGAATAAGATCGTCTAGTGTCCAGGCTTGATCCTGAGGCCATCTATGTGACCCTCCTCTCATACCATTATGGAGATGCAAATTCTTAAATGAGCAAAATGGCGGCACAGGGGGTATATTTCGCGCCCACTCAAATTTTTTGTCATTCTGCCTGCTTGACAAAAAGTCTATGGGTATGTAGCCTTGGCACTGCTGAACAAAGCAGTACATAAGCACATGGCATGAATTATGTCACAGGACAGGCATGCCAGCAACAGAGACAAACATTCACCCCCCAACCGAGTGTAAACCTCCCTCGCTCCACAGCTGTTCAAAAACCCAGCGGGGCATGCGGCCCTCCATCCTGACGGAGGCTGGCCAGGAGTTGCGCAGTGGCCCGCCGGCAGCTAATTGGCATTTACAACATTATTTATTTTAAAGCTATTGAATTATCTTTTGCACTAATTTTAGGGTGGAATCTCTTGAGGGAGTTTGGGGGCAACTCTGTATGCCAAAAATTTGCCGGCCAAGGTCGAATAATTTTTCTTGTTTGAAGCTTTTTTTTCAGTGGCTGCAAAAAAATGATTTCATTCAAGTTAATCTGGTTAAACCGGTTTATTTATGCAAGATGTTGTAGTCCAAAACTCGCGATTTTTACATGAGAGAAAATTTAAAAAGCCACACAGAAACCATTTTACATAGTGGGAAAACGCTATAGTTTCGCCAGCAGAATTTTTTAAAGCCACCGTATCAGCATATGATATGCCCGTCTTATTAGGGTTAATTCCAGGATATTCCCCATATGATTCAGACTGCTTGGCGATCAGGTTTATTTGACCGCGAGAATTCATGTCAATTGAAAGAATCGACTGAACTACCAATCCCAGCAATGAGTTCACAACTGCTGATTCCAATATGATCGATTTGAACAATGCCTTCCAATTCTGTATCTCTTCCATCGGCTTCAGCTCGAAATTCAGGTAGTACGCCTCGATTCGTACGTTGCAGGTGCAAAAGGTACTTGATTGATAAATGTAAATGTCATTCCTGCAATACTAAATGTCATTCTAAATGTCATTCTAACAGTGCCTGCAGCAACAAATAGTCTAATAATTGCAGGTAACAGTTCCTGGAAAAAGATGTACAAGTAATGTCAATAAACAGGATCATCAAATAAATGCTAAGTATTTCAACCATTTGCCAAACAACAATAGGGTGATTTATTTCCAGCATCTATACTTGGCGTTGTGGGGAACCAGAAACTGCCAAAACGTGTTATGGGTGTTTTCTGAACCAGCCACGACACAAAATTCACGTCCTGACATTTTCATTTACTCCAGAAAGTGTTCTGGCTGTATTGAAAACGACAATTCCGCAATATGTCCCCTTTAAAAAAGATAATTTTGCGAAATAGATGGTTTGAAAAGACGCATTCTGCGATCTGGCCATTTTTAAAAAGCATGTTGCGAAATGGTCGTTTTTTTTTTTTTTCGCTCGTTGAGCACTTTCGGGGTTTGAACATACACGTATACTACATTGGAGTTACGAGGAAGCAAGGCTGTGACAGATGTTTGCATATGAGGAGGTGAGTTCCATAGTGGGCTATCTCGAAAAAATTCGAAATTGAGATTTCCATGCCATCTCTTGGTCAGAGTAGGGATCTGCAACTGCGTAAACTACGACCACGCCAAAAAAAATTATTCATGGAGTTACAAGCATTCAAACTGAACGGTTTGTTCCTTAGCGATCTATCTCGGAGGCCCAGTTTGTTCCAAGAAGAGCTATCTTGCTGTTCTTTCCATTTTGGTTTATATACTGCAATGATCGCACTGCTGGAATATGTGCCAATATCAATACGGGTTATCTTACTTTTTTAAGCATGGGATTTGTGTTTTATTTTCTGACTGATCTGGATATTCATGAAAAGTGGATTCGTCCTTTCCTCAAAAAGTAAAGAGTTGTGCAATCCCTCCACCTCCCCCCTCCCTCTCCTTTCCTTCTGTGCGGGGAATTCCCTGTCCTACTTCCTTGCGTAAGGGATTATGGGGACGAATGGGACAAGAATCCCCTTCTAGAATATTACAAAGACGTGTATCTCCCAAAGGATGATGATGATGTTGTGAATAATACTGATGACTCTAGCGCCATTACTGATAATAGTAATAATAAGCCTTGTGAGTGTGTGTATGATGGATCAATAAACCACTTCATTTGAGCATTTTGTGCTGTTACTTTGGTACAAGGCACTATTTTATGCGGAGAGATGTAAACTATGCAGATGAAAATAAATAATACAGTCGTGGAAAGTTGATTATAAATAGGTTGAAACATGCAGGCTCTTCCATAATGACCTATCTCGACTAGTGTGTTCCAAAGTCACTTATATCTGGCAAAACATATTAATTGCAGGTAGACAATAACTTGAATTTTAAATATGACTTTATCAAAGTGTCAGAGGTAACTGCATGATGTTACATAAAAAAAATTGTGCATGTGTCATATCGGCTTCTGTACTTATTCGTTTTCGTCTCTCCTGAAAAATTACAGAAAACCTATATCCTCCTGAGACCTGATGTCCAATATATTGGACATCAGGTCTCAGGAGGATATAGCCCAGTTTGGAACTCACCTCCTCAATATCTTTGTTGCACAACATATATCTATAGTATCTCTAAAAATCTCCTAAGTTCACGAATCCAGCTGCAAGCTATGTGGCATATCCATGTTTTCAGTGCAAGTTGCAATAAACCACAAATTATCCCCTGCATCTATCTTTACTGCACATGTAAATATAGGCCATCAGCTTTATCTAGCTCACACTTATCAGCAAATAGATGACATACCCTCTGTTCCCTGCGTCACAGCCTCTACACGCAGTATAAAAGTGACAAACCACGCACTGGGCTTGTCCACAAACAACGTACCTGCTTCAACACAATGTAACTTCTTCCCTCTGACCGCATGCAGATTCCCGCTACCTTCCAGTGGTAAGAGATCCTTTGGCAACACCCATCCGGATGCTGATGCACTTCCTGCAAGAAGACACCTGATATCAGGCTCTGCAAGATGAGCTCCCCTAAAGGCCTTTACCCTCAAGTCTAAAAAAAAAAAAGCTTCAGCTGCTATCTATCTAAGGCTACTGTCAACCACATGATCGTGATGACCGCGCACAAGAGTAAACAAACCTTCTACGGCTTCTACCAGCCTCCAGCACGTCTCGTACTCTTAACCAGGCTAGCAGTCGCAATCCTTGCCCGGCTCATCAGCACCGGTACCAAATGCTGCGTATCCTCCGCAGAGCTGACCCAAGAGCTGACCGTGAAGCCCACCAAGCGCAGGAATAGGCCCAGCAACCAGGATCGGAGGGAAATATGAAGGAAATGATCCTTGATCCTAGTCAGCAGCTTCAACATGGAGGCACTAGATGGCAGGAGAGACTAGTAGTGCGGTTGCGGCTGAAGGCCGGTACCCATGTAACAGTACCAGTTTTCTCTCATACGAGGAGCCAACTGCGCGCATGCCCGGATACGAGGAACGAGGAAAACTTGACAATTTTCAACTTTAATCCCCTTTTCGAGGAACAAGAGGGGCCCTGAGGCGACAAAGAGTCCGTCTCGACGTACAAGATTTCCCGCATACGAGGAACTCGCACGTCGATACCCACCTTCAAAGACTCTGCCTGAGAGGCCTTGGGATTGGCTGGGAGTGGAAAGGCGCTATCGTTTGATTTTAATTTGGTAAATGATAATTGTTATAGTTTGGTGCATTATCCATGCTTCATATGTGATTTGCTAGTACCGGGTCGGCGCGGGGGTTGTTTGTTAAAGAATGAGCTTCTTCGTGATACAAAGAAAATAATGATTGGCATAGTGCTTCAAACAATATTCAGGGAATAGAAAATTGAAAATACCTAATAATAATCTTTGCAATTAGATAGTAGAAGGAAGAAAATTATGGGTGGAATTTTCGTCATACTGCTAGTCACTGCTAAGTTAGCAGTACCAATGCCAACACTAATAGTAATGCTAAGTTAGGGACCGAAGCAGGTTGGTGTCGTGGATATGGAGTCCGCCTGCTAATCGGGAGGTCCTGGGTTCGAATCCCGGGGCCGGCGTCCTCCCTGACCGTGGTTTTCTGTGGTTTTCCACGGTCCTCCCAGGATAATTCCGGGGTCGTTTCCGTAAAAACAGGCCACACCCGCTTCCTTCCGTCCCTATCCTATCCCAAAAAGCAAATAAAAATGAAAGCAAAGAGTTCCAGTCAAAACAAAAATTTCCCCCCTAAAGAGCCGCCGCGCCGGCTGATAATGGGGTAGGAATTATTAATGCTAAGTTAGAGCAACTGTGATAGTGTTATTGCACTAATTAGAGGAAAAAAAGCCACTGGACCAGCATCGAACATGGGTCCTTAATCCCAGCAAGATACGTCGATAACCGTTCACCTACAACACACCTACAAGGTATACAGGGTATCTCAACTTTTTTGTCCCAACAGTTATCGGAAAAGCTTATGTATATCTTCTAGCTATGTAGCCAGAATATGCCCCAACATTCCTGGCACATCCCTCAACTGATAAAGCCAGGGAAGCATCACTGGTTGCAAAATAAGCAGTTTAGTGCAATATTTCCGATAATTGTTCGGACAAAAAAGTTGAGACACTCTGTATAGTATAGCAAATACCAATTTCATAGAAGTAGTAGCTCATACTGCCAAGTAAGGTACTCCTACATTAATTGAAATTAACATACGGTAGGCTACTAGGGAAAGCAAAGGCATAATCATGTATAATTTCCAATTTCTACATGAACATTATAAGGCAACATTGGAAGTCAGAAATTCAGATAATCCACTCTAACTTCGCGCTGTCACGGTAAACTGTTTTTTCCCCCATAATCCCTGGCTTCACCCTACTGCGCATGCGCATCCACATCTTAAAGTTCAGCCCGCGGTTCAGCCCACGGTTACAGTACCTAAAATTGCATAGTATGCCAAGCGCAGCTTTCCCTGAGCCCCAAAAAAGTTGAAAATCCGCCAGGTGGCACTGCGATCGACAGGATTGCTACTCCTGCCATTACGCCTTATGGGGAAGAGCGGTTCTCCCCGCCTATTTCTCGATCTATGTCGGGTTTTAGGATATCAGCTCAGTATTTTTTTATGGAGGAAATGTGATACACTGTGTATACTATTTTCCGACTGAAACAGGTGCACTTTGGTAGCCATATGGGTGGGGAATATATTGGGAAAGTAGTAATCGCCATGATATGGCGCTCCATATCACTTTAAAAATATCTCGTGAGACCTAATTATATCAAAATAATATCCTTTATCTTTGACTGGACGACTGACAATGACAATGGAAATTTGATATCTTTTACATTATTAGGCTGTGTCTTTGGATGGGGGCGGCATTGGATAATTTGTGATATATATTGATTGAACCTCAATATAGCCCGCGATATAGCCTAATATTATGTCACACAACATGTTCATGTCTTGCACATTTATATCATGCAATCATAATAATTATTACAACTATGTGTAAGTTAGCCTATGAACACAAGTTAATAGTGAACCTCAACATATTATACATACTTACATCACACAACATGCTCACTCCTGTACACAGTGATCGGCACTAAAAACTTGAATGTAATTAAATACTAAATACTAAATACTGAATACATCAAAGGTATTTACATACTTTCGTAAATACATTTCAAGTACATTGACAAGTACATTTGTTAATGTGCAACTAATTTCTTACCATCATTCTTTGGATAAAATAAGAAAACATAACAGATTTCTACTTTTATATCCATTCTATTAATTAGCTATGTGTTTTCAAGACTTCAACTTCAGTAAAAGGGTAAGTTTAATAATATAATTACAGAATGACAAATGAAAATCAAAAGTTCGTCTTTCCAGATTTTTTATTGCTGCGCAATAAAAAAGTTACGGAAAGTATTTACGATATGTATACTTCTGTATTTAAATACTCAGAGTGTATTTAAATACAGGAGAACCAATGTAGGTATAAATACATCTCTAAATACCAAGAAGTATTTAAATGCGTATTTATATACATTTGTATTCAAATACTGCCCAGCTCTGCCTGTACAGTGTGCATTATTCATTCAGTCCAAGCAAGGGGCGATTATTGCTATAGTCAGTATAGTGGAATATTTTTTTTCCATGGCCGCCTTGTCCGCATGAAACACAGCAGGGCAACGGCAATTATTGGGCGCCTCCTGTACATTACATCATCATGATAATAATTAATATAATAATCATATATTACGCACATGATAAAAATTGACTATTTGCATAGTCTGAGCAGGTTTTGCTTCTTTCTGTCTTCTTGGCGAGATTTATTGAGGCCTTTGTCATAGAAGTTCATTCTCATCAACACTGTGTGACATGATTTATTGTTTGTGAGCTTCGCAGCTCACAAATGTTACTCTCAATCTGCTGATATCTGCCAAGATGTCATCAATAGAGCCTCGATGCAGCCTGGATGTACTCAGCTGGTGTGTTACAATCCCTTCTATCATGCTGAGAAAATGAAAACACTCCTCCGAAGGGTGCACTAACCCACCTTCATTAAACTCATTCACTAATTTTGCACATGCTGCACCTACTGCCTGGTTTGGTTGGCATGTCAGAAGAGAAATGCACTCTTCGCGTCTGTTACTATATACTCGCAATACTCGCAAATACTACTATCTCGCAATCCAAGTGCAGTAGTTGAACTGATAAAACCTCCATTTTCAGCAACAGGCTGCTTTACGAGGGGTGTTATATAAGTTCGTGGTTTCAAGTAGACATACGCGAGACATGACAAAGAAACAATTTTATTTCTCAACATAGTACCCACACCGGTCAATACACTTTGTCCATCTTCGTGGCAACTTCTCCAAACCGTTCTGGTAGAAGGAAGAATCTCACCCCCCCAAGACGTCCTCCACAGCTGCCTTGACCTCTTCGTCACTCCCATGGAGTCGACCCCGCAGGTGTTTCTTCATGTTCGGGAACAGGTAGAGGTACCCAGGTTTCATCCTGTGTGACCAGAGGAGCGTAAAATCCTTCTGCATCAGCATTCAGCTGGTCCAAATTTAATATTGTGAAATCTCCCGACGCGCCGCCTTCTGTTCTGGCGACAACATTCGGGGTACCCATCGTGTTGACACCTTCCACAGGCGCAGGTGGTCATGTAGTATGGTGTGGATGGAAAATGTTGAGATGCCCACCACCTCAGCAAGGTACCTGATAGTCAGTCTTCGGTCTCCCATCACTAGTTCCTCCACTTCGGCCACATTTTCTTCAGTGGTGGAACACACAGGTCTTCCGGAGCGGGGGTCGTCTTCTAGGCTGTCTCGGCCGTGTTTGAAGAGGGCAATCCACTTCTGGATCATGCTGTAGGATGGTGCATCGCCAGCCAATGTATCCTTCATGTCCTCAAAGATGTCCTTGGCACCCATTCCCTTTGCCACCAGGTACTGGATGACCGCGCGATGTGCGATGTTCGCCATCTTCACAAAATGCTGCGTACCCTTTCACATCCGAATTATTTCTGAACCCAAGGACTTTGACACCTATGTCAATTGGGTGGATATAGGGGTTTGAAGGGTGGCTCGATTTAATGGCGATGTTTAACTTCCGCATTTGCTTCTCCTTCTAGGCGAAACCACGAACTTATATAACACCCCTCGTATATGTACCAGATCCCCATAATGCTTGCGTCATATGTGATGAAAATAATATTGTCTGCCAACAAGTAAAATTCCTACTCATTATGTACTATCTGCCAATCTACTGGCATTACGATACCTACCGATCTCGGCCAGTCAAGGTGAGACGATGACCTAGATTAAAGGAAAGGGGCTGAAAGAGCTGTAAATGAGTAATGAAAAATATATAAAACCGTGTAGATATATTTTGTGACGCAAGTCATCCAGAAAGCCCCATTTATAGTTTCTCTCACACACGCCAGGACTGTTAGTTAAGGTTTAAAGTCTACCTCAAAAAATAATGATAATTATCCGATACCAATGAACCGCAATTGTAGGCATAAAACTGCCCGCGTCCATGCATCCCGCCATAAGCGGCAGGCAGGGGAGTAGCAATCCTGTCGATCGCAGTGCCACCTGGCGGATTTTCAACTTTTTTGGGGGGCGAGCTTTCCATTGGAGGCATAGGCCGGTTGGCATACTAGGTCTTGTAGGTACTATAGTACTGCGGGTCAAATTGAACCTTATGGTGTTAGGAACAAGTGTGCAAAGTGGCTTGCTTCTATCATCAAATGCGGTTTTTTTTGCGTACCGCTCCCACTACTGGGAGGGAAAGCTGGGGAAAGGCCGGGTTCCACCACCGATAGGATGGTCAGGGTCAAACCCTTACAACAGGGAAGGGTCAGTTTTAAATTGTGTCGAGTTCACATAACCTAATAGAGTAATTAGACTTTATTCTGAATAAATACAATTATGATTAATCACAAGTTAAGCTGCACTTCAAATTATTCTGCAACACTCGCACACTGACGAATTGTTTTTTCCCATAAGTCCCATAAGTCTGGACGCTTAGGAAATCCTCATAGTTCAATGTTTTTATTATTATGTAACCGTAATAACAATTTTATAGTGACTTTAAAATTTAATTACATTTAAAGTTAACTTAATTCCATTTAAAAATATTTTTTGGAACGCCCTGTAGGTGAATTTTTTCGGCATTTTACATTCAAGAACACCAGGTGCCACGAGTTAAAATGAGAAATATTGGAGCATATTGTTTTTCATTAATATCACTCCTACTACAAATTTTGGTCGAAAAGAGAAGAAAACGGCCCAAAAAACTCAAGAGTCAAAGGGTTAAAAACATGCTGGCGATCCAGGGGTTGGGAAGAGGATAAACAGTTCATCCACAGCGTTGTACCATTCTTTATAAGCGGTACTGGTACGTGTCAATAATATTCCGTTCTCATGAAGTCGACATCCATGCCGATTGTTGAAACATCGATTTTTTTGTGTTTCAGTAATCTTCAACCCAGTAATACTTTCTTTACATAAGATTTCCCCAAAATGACATCTTTGAACATTTTAGAACATTTACTTCCTTTTCCGCTCAAAAAACCCGAAACAAACTCTTCCCCTCAAAAACCAGAGCCGACTTTTTGCAACTGCTTCTAATTCACGAAGTAGGTCACCAATGGTGCCACCCGGTAATGAGCGGGGACCCAATAAGATATGGGAAATGCCACCCGATGTAATATTTCCATGCGAGATTGACATGCTCTCTTGTTTTTTAGCTTTCCAGTCTCGGTTGACGAATACATCGACAGTGCCGAAGTATAGCCTACACTTACCTTAATGCACTTTTTCCAACTTTTCAGGGAAAAAATAATATTTTCGTTTCATCTGCGGCCATCTGGGTTCAAGTGACCTTTTATCAACCACCAAAATATACGCCGACGGACATGTTTAATTTTATTACGCCGAACCTTACGGAGGTCCCACTATGGAAAAATTGGTAAAAAATGCTAAATGAAGCACATAATGCGACATAAAATTTTCATGGCCGAAGGCGGTAGTCCGATAGCAGTAATACCAATCGTTTTTAAACTTTGAACTATGAATTCAACGACTTTATTTCAATTTCAAAAATTTGAACATTCACTTCACATTCGCAATGCCCCAATCCTACACAGCACATTCGCACATCAAAAGTATTGACCTCCCNTGACCCCCCCCCCCCCCCCCCCCATCCCCCACTAATTCACGCTATTTTTTCTAAGCCTACATTTGGTATGATTTTCCAAGCAGAGATGATCGTACGATTCGTACATGTTCCCGACCGGACAAGCATAGAAAACCAACGGCCCAACACGTTAGAACCCCCTGTCCTTTTGCACGTATAGAGACAATATTGGCGTAGTGTACTAGAAAGAGGAGAAAAATTCATTATAGGAACGTATATTTTGGTGGTTGGTAGGGTCACTTGCTTGAACCCTCATGGCAGCAGATCAAACGAAAATATTATTTCCCCCCTGAATGGTTGGAAAAAGTGCATTATATTTATGTCTAGTTTTGCCTTGACGCCCCGGGGGAGTGTTCCCCGTGTTGTGGCCACTGCCTCATCCGCCCCTCCCTTCCCCCATCACCCCGAATAAACACCGTTTCGCCTTCACCAGACAACTCCCAGCCAATCCCACGCCCGCCCGCCTCCCGAGACTCGGACCGTGCGACCATGGGACAGTGCGACCAAGGGACCGCGACCGTGACCGGTGATCACAGTGTTGTGGATTCCGGAACATCGCCAAATCAACATATCCGTAACCTGGCAGCGCCCAGGATAGCCAACACATAAACAGGTAAACACATAAACAGTCGCGACATTACCTTTGCGGTACACAGTACACCAGTGCAGTGTCGAAAATCTGACCTGTGCCGCGAATATTAAATCACTCATGAAAATGGCGGATGCTACTGCTGAAGCTCATCCGCCAAGTTTTATTTTTTTTACTCATATTTATAGTGCGATTTTCGTCAGTGTCCTGGGATTCGCAAGGAATGTGTATTAGGAAATGGTTAAATAGTGAAAAAACGTGCAGTTCTTGTCCCAGCTAATTTCTGGGCTTAATATAACATCTGAAAACCAGATAACATGCAAAGAAATGAGCGTCACTTGCGGAATACCTGGTACATAACAAATATGTAATGAGAAAATTATTTCAAGTTTTTCTTTAGGCCACAAAACGTGAAAAGTCACGTCCGAGGCGTGTCCCGACCTTCACTTTCGTAGTTTTGTCCATTTTTATGCCAGGCATAAGATGTTATTTCACTTTTTATATTAGAGTCAGGGAGAAAAGAATACTGAAGGTAAAGGCTAGTGCGCCGCTTCTCCTCAAAAATCAGAGCCCACCTTTTGAAACGCTGCTCTTTCCCGAAGTAGGTCACGATTGGTGACACCCGACTGTGAGGCAGTCCCCAAGAGATGGGAAATGTTACCACATGTTGCACTTCCATGCGAGATTGCCGAGTTCCCTTCACTTTTAGCTTTGCAGTCTCGAATACATGGACCCCGGGGAATAATGGTGCCTTACCATATTTGCGGGAACGCCAGAGGTAAGACCCAAGGTAAGGCCTACTTTCAAAAAAAAAATGTATTTTTCTGAGAATATTTTTGTACGTATGTTTCAATTTTGGAACTTAAATTGTACGTTATTTCTAGAGAACGGATTTCTAGGTTTTTATCTACTTTTCATTCTGTAGGCAGCACACGGGAACCAAAACATCTATCCGTTTCATAACACAAGGACCTCAAAAATATTGTAGTTTTATAGAACCTAAAATTGCCTATTTTGGGTATTGGGACCTAAGTTGCCTGTTAGCGCATATTTTGCACCTATGTCGACCTTTTTGACACCCTTCTGTAAGACTTTCGAGAGTTGGACGGGTTTTTCGTTCAAGGAATCCTTTCCACTTCAACCTGTGAAGGGCGAACAGGCTCTAGGCATGGTGGATGAATGGCAATAGAAGACATTTCACTTCTCAAGTACGATCCCGCCAGTTGCTTCATGTGACGTCGAAAGGTCATTTTCAGAGTCACAGAGCCAGGCTAAACCTCTTCCCTCTGCGTGGAGCCCAATCAGCCGAAGACCTGCCGCAGATGTTCTGCGACGAACGAGACACTACCGCATGTTATAAACCAGGGGTATGTATATCATGGGGCTGAATCAAGGGGCAGGAAACTGGTTCATGGTCAGAGACATCATCTCTATGAGATTGTTGCACGTGAGAAGTACACAATCAACATAAAATAAGACGACACTGTCTGACAGTTTTCAAAAAAACTTTCGTCGGTCTAAAAAATTAACATTGAGGAGGCTCTGCCCCCCTCAAAAAAAGGATCACAGGGTCATTTTGAGGAGGTCACTTTAGGTGCGTCTTTCATCCCTTAGGGATGATGGGCCTATACCTACGGGCAGATTAATGGCAAAAGCCGCTGTCCTAGTTTTTCCCAATATTCCAAACCCAGGTTTTAGGTTATATATCTGCAATCGATCCTAAACGTTCAACCTGGCGGAGTTAATTACCATCGAGCCAATCCCCTGCCTGAAGATTTGGCGGATTTTGTGGACGGATTCGAATAGCATCGTTTCATCTTATCCTGTCGCGTATTGGTGGGTGTTAATTGATTACGAAGGTTTACATTATAATCTGATGACTGGCTGCTCTCAGGATGCTGTTGTCGCATTCACGTAACTTGCAACTAAGGACTAGGTGCACTCGCCAGTAGTAGCATAAAATATTCCGCTCACATTTTGTAAAGTGGAATTTGACGATAAAGACAGTTTTGTAAAATGTAAAAGGGTATGAAAAGAATGAGAATGCAGAGTGACCTATTTGACTAGGAACTGCACCCATTCCTAGCTCTAACTGATATCAGTTCGTATTGGCAGTGCTTCCGAGTAAGTCAGTCGAGAATTCATCCCAAATGAACAGTGGGATTCCCCAGTGCTGGATTGGAAGCAAGGTCGTAGTAGTATGCAATATGTCCAAAATACGATTCGAAGGCATCCTACAAGCTTTCGACTCTCAACGATCTACAGTCACCCTTACCAATGGTGAGTTCATCTGGAGAAGACAATTATTATGGTGGTAGGCCTACTGTAGTATACGTATCCTAAGTTGACACCATCATTGGGGAAGGGTAAAATGTGTCCGGATTACTGGCTCCAGTAATCCATGTGCATTAATGCATACTACGAACTGAGGGCACGTATGTACTTGTACTACGCACTGTACGGCTGCGGCTGTGCCAATTTTTGTAGTGTATTGTACAGTACCACCAAGTGTTCCAGCTAAAGTGTTCGCAATTGGTATATATTTTTTGGAACCAAGCTGATGAACAGTTAAGCGAAAAGGCCAAATTGAATATGGTAATGAAGTTAATTTACAATCATAATTTATTTTCTTCATTCTCAATGTTTTAAATGCACTGTAATGTAGCGATATTCCATGATAAATTTTGTAGAATTTTTATGTCACTACGGTAGGGACCAATTAAATTTTTGCGTGTATTACAACATTACTTTTTGTTTAAGGTTGTAAGCACACACCTTCCCAATAAGGGAATAAAATTACTACATTTATGATTTTACACACTTGCAAACTGCTATAGTTTTAAGAAAGCTGCGCCCCTATAGAATTGCCATTATTGCAACAGATGGGTCATTATCATTACCCTTGATCATTACATTGCGGTATCACCGACATTCCAGGGCCATGTGTTCAAATATGCACGACTTATTTCAATGTGATGATTATATACATATTATGTATTAAAATTGTCGTATAAGTGAGGGACCAGAAAGTGATCCAAATGGGCATATGGAAGTGTATCCGATGCTGCAGCCCCTTCTTCAACGTGCCTAACTCAAAAATTGCCAAAATGTTAGTTACCCCCTTCTCCCATGGGGCCCTTCAATTATGGTTGGAAAACTACATTCATTACCATACTCATCAGTTTGGCTGTTGTTTGACCCTTTAGCAAATATTGACCCACATACAGTGTGTTCGAAATATGTGGGGGGTGGTTTTTTTTTAGTTACGGGAAATCTTGAAGTTTTTATCAAGGTTCTTTTGTGCAGCATTTTTGCACGTCGATTGAGGTGCCCAATTATCTATCAGTTGCTATATTCGACCACCTGAGAATAATAGGGCACCTGGATCGGAACTGATCGGAATGCAAAAAGCTACACAAAAAATTACAACTAACTTCGACTGAAATTTGCGATTTAACTAAAATGATCCCAATACGATACTTGGAACTCCATGGATCACAAGACGGCTATACAATAATTATTTTGGCTTGACTCATTCTCACATTCTACAACACACAAAATGGAATACTACTTGATGGGTTGGTGTGTTAATCAAGTGAAACAGATCGGTCAGTCTCTCAGTATGATGGCTATTGCCACAGAACCCTTGAAATGGGAGCACACAACGGTGGTGGATCCATTGCTAATACTGTACTACAACAGCATTAGGCCTACTGCAATAGACTTGCAGTAACCTACTTTGCCGGTTAGCTATGTATCAATGGGAAAACAAGGATATAAATATTCTTTGTTATCTGCATAACCACTGTACTAATAATACTTAATTTTATCATACCTTAGTGAAATCTTCTGGCAACTATGATCGCTTGGTAGCCAGCCCCGTACCGCCTAGGAAAAATGAGAATATGACATTTAATGCAACTGATATTATCAAGATAGAAATGAATGCAGGTACTTTTGTGCATATTATCTTTTGCAGCAAATACAGCCTTGTGGCTGGCACGATAGTGTAGAGTGTAGACTATACAGTCCATGCATTTCAGAATTCCAGACAACGCAGGGAAAAAAATCACACATGGGAATGCTGAAGGTCAGCAAGCAAAACGTGATGCTTTTGATTCACAATTTAATATATGGTGAGTGAATCAATTCTGTTGTTGCTGGTGTAACGTGGTACGGTTTCTGCTGCCAATGCTTCTGGATACAACTTCATATATCTTATAGTCCTTTTAAAACTGATAAACCTGTTACAATATGCATAACGAGGCATATATGTCAAGTCACAAGGGAAAGGATGGACGCTATGCATAGTCTGCGGGATATTACTGAAACTGTACGGCATTGGTCATTCAGAGATTTTAAAATAGATCGTCCCTGTTCCTAAACATTGCGGATTTACAATCGCCCACCAAATGTCAATGTCGAAAAACTGAATATACAATATAAATATAATGTATATAATTATACATAATATAAATGCAAGTCACTAATGAATCAATGATATATATTTGAATGGGGTTTTCCAGTTGTGTTGTTGCAATTTTGTTTAATAGTTGTGACAGATGGTTTATGGGCTTTATTATTTTTTATGAATGGTGAAGTTTTTTGATGATGATGATGATGTACACGATTCGTAATTAAATTATGCAGGTGTTAATTTTTGTGAAGTTGCTTATTATGCTAATGTTTTGTGGTGTAAGGTTAGTGTTGTTGGTGACTACGTAACTGTTGCGTACTATCGGGTTCAAATAGTTTTGGCCACTTTATCCTGGCCTTGAAGGAACCCGTCACACACCCTCATCTATTGAACGTGGGGTCTGAGCGAAGGGTTGCTTCAAGATCAGGATAAAGTGGCCAAAACTATTTGTATCCGATAGTACATTGTAATTTGCAAATCATGAAAAGAACACCACTGGCGAGTCTCCCATTGAGCATCAATTTTTAATACTCTTCTAATGCTCCTCTAATGCTCTTGTGATGCTTTTATGTTCCTAAAAGCACAACAGCATTAGAAGAGCATTAAAAATTGATGCTTCACTGATGCTCTTGTAGCCTAATGTTTTGCAGTTTACACTGTAGTTGTTGTTATATTGACAGGGGTGTATTGCTTCTTGGTGCTGCATATCGGTAGTCCCAGGTACTGTACTCCTTAGGTACCTTACTCTTTGGTACTCCTTGGCACTCCTTAGAATTTGGTACTCCAGTGTATACACTTTACAGTCGAGTGGTTAACCCCTTGCTGCATTGGCTATGGTTTTGTGATATTGGTAGTTATATCCTCCTGAGACGTGAGACGAATTTTTTAACGCAATGTCAGTTCCTATTGCATTTTCTGAACATGTTCCCAATAAGAAACGAGAAAAAAATTTTAGTTTTAAAATATCGACAAAAATGGCGACAAACAACCAATGAGAACATTAGGACCCAATTGGTGCTACAAAAGCAGAACGGATGAAAGCTGAAAATTGAAATACCACTTAATGGATCACTCACATAGTGCTCTATCCTCCAAACAATGTTTTTAAAATTCATTTGTGGTATTCGTGGTAGCAATTCCCCTCAGAAGACAATTAGAGATAAATGAAATTATTTTTAACGCCACCACTCCAGGCATGGGGCTTGCTCCTTCCCTTCTTACCCGCTAAAGTGGTACCTTGCTATTCTAGATTTTGAAACTGAACTGCATAGTGAAAAGCCCACTTCCTTATGGGTGTATAGGTACAGGCACGTAAAGAAAAGTCACACCCATTCAGCTAAAAATGCCATTTTTCGGATGTCCATTTAAATGGACATTTGGTCTCAGGAAGAAAAGAAAATGACCAGTTCTCTACAGCAACAAAGATTGTCACAGAATCATCTTTTCGCAGTTCCTAAGACACATTCCTTGCGAATCCCAGGACATTCACTGCATTGCGAAAATCGCATTCTAAATATGAGTAAAAAAAATAAAACTGATCAGATGAGCGCCTAGCTTCAGCAGCGGAATCCGCCATTTTGTCCGCGATTTAATTTTCGCGGCCCAAGCCAGATATTCGACGCTAGGTGGCTACAGCTATTGAGGCCAGATTGTAACCATGGGATACCAACAGATTACAGTTCTGTTGGCATCACTGGTTGGCGCCAAAAAAATCTTTTGCTGATGTCGACATATGACAACACCAGGTCTCAGGAGGATATGACAAGTGCTATGAATGTGTTGCAGGGTTCTCTTATATTAAAACGTGTTTATTTCTGATGTGTATTTATGTTGTTGTTAGTCGGCACAGCCTGACAATGTATAAAATATCTCTTAAAATATAGCCTATACATCCATTTGCCAAGAAAAACTGGCTGTGTGGAAATGAAATAGCGTGTAAATTTGATAATTGCTCATTATTTACTTAAGAATGACTTAAGAATAATTGCAATTACAGCTAAATAATCACTTTTTTCACAGATTTGAATCCAGAAGTAGCCGTCATGCTTCCTCCAGGATTGCCAGCCTATGTAATATTCATGTGCATTAGACACGATGATTATGTGAAGGATGAATCCAAGCTTACCTTTCTAATTGAAAACGTCATTAATGCACTGAAGAAAGTGATCAAAAAGTCTAGTGACCTGGAGACTACCGTTATGTGGCTGTCTAACACCTTAAGACTACTTCACACCTTGAAGCAGTACAGTGGAGACAAGGTACAGACACATTCAAAGTAGTCACTGTATGTTCAAGGACTAAAAGTTAAATACGGATTAATTACAGGTGTTCCAAACCCAGAATTCTCCCAGACAAAATGAGCAGTGCTTGACTACCTTTGACCTTTCCGAACACCGTCAAGTGCTGAATACTATTGCTGTGTGGATATTCCAGGTGAAACATTATACCGTGTGTTACAGAACTGATTTCAAATTTGTATCGGTGCAAATGTCAGACGCTCGTAATTCATGTTGGAAAAATAAGGGATGAGATGCAAATGTGGGGGGTGCTTATGTGCCTCTTCCCTGCTCTGTGTTTGAATATACAGTCAGGCACAGTAGTATACCTAATGCAGGATAAATTTTTACTTATATGATTGTGACCTAAATTCTGATGTACGTAAGATGTGAACAATCTGATGACATGATGATATATTACTGGCTAAAGGTTTCTTTCATTTGCAGAGGGTCATAAAGCTGATGCAGAAGCTACTGGTACCTTTGATTTCTCCAGCGATTTTGGAGCAGGAAGCCATACATGGTTATTCTCATCGTCTTTTCAAGAGGCATAGACCACGCACTTCTTTTCCCCAAGATTCTAATGATGATACCATGGGAGCCTTTCAAACCCTCATGGATCAGCTGACAGCATTATGGAGAATGATTAACAATCACGGTGTAGATGCGGAACTCATTCCTCAAATGTTTAGACAGGTTTGTTCAAACTGTGATATACAGGGTGTTTCTTACTAGTAGGTCAACCTGAAGTCATCATATTCCTTGACCAAAACAAGCTGAAACTGTAGTGGTGAGAAATGTCCAGGGATCAACCATTAATGAGGTAGATGACCAGAAACATTGGCCAGTGGTTACCTAAGGAGCAGGATATGAGCGTGATAATCGTGACTGTAGAGATTTGTGACGTCACCCGCCCTTTCACAGATGTGATTATCACCGCTCATATCCTTCTCCCCAGGCAACCACTGTCCAATGTTTCTGGTCATCTACCTCATTAACCCTGTAATGCCTACTTATCTAAGTAATGCCCACTGGGTCATATCTGGCACACCATTTAGTGCAATTTTAGCAACTTTTGCAATTTTTATATTTCCTGTAAGTGCCAAATTGCACTAAATGGTGTGCCAGATATGACCCAAGGGGCATTACAGGGTTAAGGACATCCCTGGACATTTCTCCCTCCTACCTTTTAGACTTGTTTTGGCCTAACGAATATGCTGACTTTGGATTGACCTACTACAGTAAGAAACACCCTGTAATTCACTTGATTTAGGGACACAGCATGCCTCAGACAAGACAAAAAATGTGGTTTTGGCTATTTGAAAACTTATGACTGGCTGGCACATCATGTGGTACTAGCCAATTTCATAACAAGTACACACCAATTGCCAGCATTTCCAGATTTCAGGGGGTTACAGCTAGTCACTACATTACAGTACCTCGTTGGCACTGATTGCTCATTTATTACCAACTGTGGTTACCTACTGATACCTCGCAACCTGTTACCAGCATAAGCTGATACCCCCATGTACTTTGCGCAGTTATTTTATTACTGTTTAACAACTGCAAAGGTCAGATTTCTTTCAGGAAATGTAATTTTACACACAATTCCGTATTCTGCATGTGAGGACTTTTTAATAAATGCCAACTGGCATGTCATTAATCATTTATCTGAAGAGGTTGAGGCAAAAAAAATCTCAACAAAGTTTTAATTCTGGTTTTATCTTGGGTTTTATACTTAATCTGGTTGAGATAATGAGCATCAGAGTGAATAATGCTGATGATTTTCTCAAAAAATGTTGATGTATTGACTGTTTAAATTTAGGAGTAATGAAATTCTCAATTCAATTGTTGAGCTGCATGTTTTTTGCTCATGTCTGGAAAGTGTCAAAAGTGGATATAAATTATCTTTTGCCATGAACACTTTTAGATGCCCTCAATATGTTAGAAGTTGTAATAACAATTTGTTTGAATCCTTTTTGTTGCTCTTACCACAGATAATTCATTTCATATGCGCCTGGGGACTTAATGCACTGCTTCAGAGTCAGCATCTATGTAACTGGTCAAATGGCATGCAAATCCGATACAACTTGTCACTTCTGGAGCAATGGTGCAAAGATTATCATTTTCAGGTGATAATGCAATTTGTGTTGTAGCGCTATTTTTGAAAAGGAGCGTTTTTATTTTATTTACTTATTTACTGATTTACAGATGGAGGACACTTTCCAGCCGCTGATTCAAGCCACTCAACTTCTTCAAGCCAGGAAGACAGATGACGATATCCAGAGCATATGCGACATGTGTGATAAATTGTCAACTGCTCAAGTATGTGAGCAATACACTCAAATGATGCAGCATAATATTAGTGACATATTCCAGGTCATCAAGTTGCTTAGCCTATACACTCCGATTGATACAGGCGAGGAGCACTGTAACCCGTCCTTCATTTCCAAGGTGGGCCAGAAACGTCAGGAAAGTAGAATGAACGAAGTTCAGCAGCCTGACGAGGTAACATTTCTGCATTTGTGCTTCTGACTTGACATTTTATCGCGACACTTTCCAATTCTTTCCAGGTGTTTGAGAATGTAAACTTTGCTTCACTTGCGGTTACACTACCATTCAAGCCATCCAGTGTCTGCTTAGAGGATATTGAAATTCCCAGTGTTCTTAATCTTACAATGGTGAAGCTGATTTAGAAAGTACAAAATTGTTTGCCTTCAGTAATTCCTAATAATCGAGTTTTAATAAATGTTTGCGCTTTAGGTGTGTCATTACTCATTAATTATTTCAAAAGCCATACTTTTAGCCTGAGTTTTATGGAAACTCCATGTCATTTACTGTGAAAACAATGCAAATTTGAAATAGTCAGAGATGTAACTGTCTGCAATGCCAAGACCCGAGGCATGATCCGAGGCATGTTTGCCATCTGCTATGGGGGGCCTGAACTAATCATTTGGTTTCTCAGCCACTAGGAAGCGTGGCTGGTCACATAGTACAGTACTGTACCTACTACTATTCTAAGCTGTCCTCCCCACATTGATAACTTGTTCTTTATATTGAACAGTCTTCCCAAGAAACATATTATATGGTACGCCTTTCAGTTTCAATTGCCATATTAGACTGGAAATGTACTGTACACCCCATAATATGGACACTAGGAATGCATTAGAATGGGAATTTAAACAGAATTCGAAGTGTTGGACATTCTATTAGAAATGTACAACTGCTCATGGTTCCTTGTGATTAGCTAGTCATTATCCCTAAGGAAACATTGCAGCATATTTGTGGTTATATATGTGTTATTATACAACAACGTGTATACCTGATTATTCGCCAACCTTCTGCAGCATCAACATCACTGAACCTGTTTTTTATGCTATATATAGTAGTGCAAAATTAGCGTCCAGTTTAACTTAAGTGTAGCTTTTAATATTTAAAACAATATATACATGTGTGCATTGCACTTAATGGCGGGATGGCTAAGATTTTAGTAGCCTAATAGCTGGAAGAGAAGTAAATTGACATTTTGCAGGCATACCTTGTCTGAAACTTTTTTTTCTTCCATCAGTCCATGCACACAGTGTAATAACCAGAAGTCCTCTTCTTAGGATACTCTTGTGGTTTTCTGTATGTCTGCTGTATGTCGACTCGGCATTTTCATATATATTTTCACTAGAATCTGATGCTCCAAGTAACATGCATTGGGACGGTAGAGCTATTTTTTAAATGAAGACTTTTTTCAGAAAAACCACAGATGTCATTGACATTTGCTGTTTGCCAGTGCATAGATTTTTTCACATATTTCTATCACCTTGGACATTGGTTGTCTGGAAAATGTTTTAACCACACACGAGACTGCATTGGAAATATCTGAATACGTATAAATACGTATTACTTTATGACTGATCTTGGCCAAATGTCACATTGTAACGTGTTTATAACAAAATGAGATATCAGTAATAGTCTTAAGTTCAAAATCCATTCTACATCTAGAGCGTAATTACTAATTAATATTGGACGGTACTGTACCTCTAACAAAATAATATTAAGATCGTTTTGAAACGTGGAGTCAAGTAAGAAATATCAGTGGTATGCAGTTGAAGGTAGTGATCAGGTCTTGACTAAGGTCTGGGGACGGAAGTCTGTGGTTTTACTGTAGCTGTGGGGACCAGTTCCAATTGTGGGGACATTTGTCGGTCCCCACAGTCTCACACACGCGAAGTGTACCATTACAGTGGGGACATGTGTCAATTAGTGGGGACATGTCCCCACTATTTTCATTTGTAGGTTTTCACAAAAGTCCATTTTTCTCAGCCTAGGTTACTTAGGGTAGGGTAGGTTAGGTAGGATAGGTTAGGTTAGGTTAGGTTAGTTTACACTCGCAGTGAAAAGTGATCAATGTCCGTCCCCACGCCTTAGTCAAGACAAGAGTATGTGTATCGGTTTTTCTGGGCTTCCTGTAAAACTTTCATTTGTGACATTTAACAATATTATTGTGCACTTGCCCAGGTATGTTATTGTTTTTAAAATAAACTTTTGGGGAGTCTGTCATATAATTGTACAAAGTTGTGGAAAAAGCTGCTCATTTCCCCTGGACTTGAGGTTTATTTTACAATATTCAAAGGTCACATTCAGACACAAGTCGCATTCTCTGCTATTTCCGAGGTAAGGACGCAATAAGATCGTAGTTGAAAAGTCTCATTCAGAAACAAGTTTCAAGTTACAGTATTCTCCTCTATCAGATGGCACAATGTGGCAACACTGCGGATGTCGGCAGGAATATTCGAACACCTCGTTAACAGTGCTGCTTTAGTTCCATAAAATAACGATGCTGCCAAATAATTAAATGGTTACAAGAGTTTGGTAATAAAATATAGAGGTGTTAAGTCTGTTCCGTGTGTCAGGGTGAGACTTTCTTGTAGACATACCTATTCCTGTGGGAATGAAAATCAGAGCCTTCCGTGTTTCCAGGTTCTTCTGAATGTGATCATGAAACTATTTTGGCAACTACTGAGATATTGAATTTCCTCGTTTTGTCACCCCTGTGCATGAAAAGACATATCCTGCCAATCATACAGCGCATTATTATCTGCATGGTGTGTTGGATGCTGGAGTGTGGAATAATCACGAAATTAGTGTGAAAGGTCATTTGAACAACATTCTTGAAGTAGATCTGCGATCCTGGAATTCTGTCAAGTAAATGAGCTTTTTCAATTTTAATATAAATGAAAAAATTACCTGCTTGGTCACAATATACCCTTCAGCATGTACAGTACTATCAGCATTGTGAGGTTGAGATGTCACAGGTGTTTCATTATAGAAAGTAATGATTAGATAAAGTTTGACATACTTTCTCCACCCTAGATTATATTAATAATCTCTGTTCGGCATATGCTACGCAAGATCATAATTTTATCAATAATAATGAGACAAAAGAGAGACGTCGTAATAATTTTGGACGCGTCAATAATTCTCTTGGTGCTGAAGAGAAACATCCTGCATCAGGTCATACCACAAATTCCAACCTGCTGGGTCACCCAACCAACACCTACGCACATACTGTATGCCCAGCTTTTAAATAGCCATTTGGGTTAAACAAAATTATTGCGACTAATTTAATATAATAATTGATCACATTATTATGGCATTAATTTGGTTATATTGAACCATTGATGCACGTCTCGATCTGGTAATAATTCAGCATACTGTAATATTAATTGAGAATAATTTAACTCCTGTTAAGTAAGGTTTTTTCCTCCCAAGTCGCGTCGTCATGTATAGTGGATTTATGCTCCGTCCTCCAGAATACATATCCCCACGTGGAAAACCGGACATTATGTGAACATTACCAACCTTCTTACAGCATTGGGGATTGTCTCTGTATTGTCACATCATTGGAACGTTTTTTTCCCTTCAATTTTGAGATCAGATCAGGAATGTGAATGTAATGTCCCGTCTCCCAAATCAGAACATGAACAGAGCAAGTGATCTAAGAGGTGCTCGAGTACGTCACGTCAGGCATGGAAATTCCTCTCGAAGAAAGGGGGTTTAGAGCGAACTTCCTAGTCAGCATTACAATCAGTATGGAAATCCATAGTAGGAAACACTTGAGCCAGGTGCTCCCATTGTGTGAAACGGACCCCGAGTCAGTTCCGCTTCCCCATTCGGAATGGAAATGAAATAGACGTGGCTGAATTGCCACATGCTCCGTGCAATTAGGAAGCGGGCGTCGCTCATCCCTCCATTGTCAACCCTACCACAGACCAAATCAACAGAAGAGCTAAAAGGACAGCCCACCACAGACAAACCCACACAGGCGACAAAAAGATGAAGAAAGTGTGGTGGACAGTGTTGTTCTTAGGGGCCATTGCCAACGCCTTCCCAGACGTGGACTTGGACCCCGAAGAGGAGGATTACGTCCTAGAAGAGGATCCGGAACTGGATGAGGTATGTGTCCGTTCATAAAAAGGGGTGGCTGGGTGGATATCAAATCCGGGTGGGATTGCCCTCTCCTGGAATATTGATGTCCCCCCGGTGGGTCTTCAGCCGGCCGGGGACTCCCACTGGACTCATCCGGTGCAGACGCACATCTCCAGGGCACCCACTCGTTGCACTCTGGTGATTAAAGGGGCTGCTCTGGTCAGCCATCAAATCAAGCTGACCCCGCACTTCAACCCACCCCCCCAACAACCCTCCCTAACCATGCTCTCTCACCGTCTCTTACACTGATTCAGGGGGAGATAAGCGTGCCTTTAGGAGGAAATGGGGTTTATCCGGCGCCTGGAGTATTGCCCACACCGGAGGTGGATTCCTGGGCATACCCAGATTTGGATAAGGAGCCTCAAGTGGAAGAAAAAGGGTATGACTACGAAGCGGATAATGAGGTCCGTTATGATGAAGAACCGGAATGGAAGCCGATCAAATTCGTAAGTTTAATGTGTGTAAATTGTGGCTGATATTGCAGTGTTTTTGTTATTAATTTATTGAATGCCTTGTGTTGGTGCCTCTGAGCTGCGTATTTACTTGCGTAGGTGTGCTTCGAATTTTCTTCGTCAGTATCAGTACCACAGGTGTTTTTGCCTTTTGTTTGTGAGTCACAAAGACAGGCGTTGGTATATATACATGGCTACTCTCCAGCTAATAACCTCATTTTAAATTTACACTGCACTTCCATTTTCATAGTGGCATGCGATTTTTTTTTACTCCAGTCCTATTTCACTCCAGATTTCCGCATTATCCGGATTTTCGAGTGATTATCCGGACCACCGATTGGACTCCGGTTTGTCCGAATAATTGAGACTCGATTGCTTTTACAAGTACATGGCCTGTGTTGCACGTAACTACAAATGTCAGAATTTCTTGCCGAGTGTTCCACCTAAACTTTCCATGTAACTAGGCTGCTTATGATTAATTATTTTATGTATCGATTAATTTCAGTGGCTGTCAAAATGGTTCTCCAAATAGAATGGAAACGTCTTTGAAGTAGTAAACCTACGTATATGTGATAGTGAGAATAACTAGTAGCATCCAATATCAAAAGTTAATGCCATTTTTGCAGACTTCATATAACTTACACTGCACTGGTCACTTAGATGCTTTTATTGGAACTAATACTGTACGTGCAATTAATTTGTCCTAGACGCTGAAGGTAACTACTAAGGAGTCTGTCTCACCAACAACTACGAATAGTTCAATATCTTGAAACACCCTGTAAAATGGAGTCATTAATTACATAGAAGGCCCCCGAGCAGTTGTATATGCATGGGCTGGAGTTTGAATTCATTATTTCTCAGTCAGATTTCTCGGCAGATGCTTGGCAAGATCAATATAGTAGCACCATGTAGCATCCCATAACTAACAATCGACTTTTTGGTGGGTACCTTAAGCAGTAGGTTGCTGTGTTTAAATGCATTTTGGAGGTGAGTGAAGTCAACCTCGCCTACACAAAATAATTATGTACTAGAGTTGTAAACTTCCACACTCATTGTTATTTTAAATAACGATAATGATAGAGAATATGCTCATATACAGTATAGATTGTAGTGGACACCCCGTCTGTTTCTTCCCCCCAGCCATTCATGTAAGAGGATTTTGATACAATATTGACTGGAGGGAGGAAGGGATATGTCTCTACTGCAAGGAACGAGCAGATAAAGTATCAAGAAAGTATATATTATCATTATGTATTTCTGCTCTGCCGCAATTTGGCAAAAGACATTAAAATACATTTTTACTTGAAGTGAGCTAAAACCATGACACTCACCCTCACATCAAGCCTATCGTTCAATCCGACCCTGGTGGCTGTACGCGGCTATAATCCTGAGATAATTTGAGGCACTGGGTATTAACTGTAGCGTCTGATTGAGTGAATAAGAGTCAAAAGGCATTAAGAGTAGATAATGCCTGGAGGTATGAGAAATTATACCAGGAAATCATAAACAGTTATATTTTGCAATTTTATATACAGTTAAAACCTTTTGACACATCATGACCATGCTCTGGACTATACGAGTCATGTGATTGATGCAGCCAGTTGAAAGTGAAAATGTGTCTGGTAAAAGAAATTAATTTCACAAATTGTAGGCATGTTATACTGATAACATGCTAATAAATTTCCGCTTCAATGCTAATGCCACCTATAAATTTTACACTAATAATAATCAATAGCGGCGCAATTCAATTGACAATGTTCTATTGCCCTTTTGTTATTGCGCGACAGGGCTCAAGATTGATGCTGGAAGCTAGAAAAGTGGCCAATGTGCCTTCGGCCCAAATTCAGACCAGCACTGGTGCTACCGCTAATACTGCAAGAAGCTGCTCTCAGACGTTTGATGGCACCAGCGGCGCCTTTAGCTTCAACGGCTCCAATTCTCAATGCGCTTTCTACTTCCACGCTCCTGCTGGAAAGCGGATTTACGTCCAATGCAACAACGTGACTATGAAGGTACTTTAGTGGCCAATATATACGCCCCATACCATAGCCTAGGATCACCTTTTTGAAGCATGCGAATTTTCGTCTGCTGCTTGAAGCTGAGGAGGTTCAAGAAAATACTTGAGAGGATTTTTTTAAAGGGTGTGTACTGTACTGTACTGTACGAGGGTACCATGTACCATATACTGTAGTTTTTCCACTTGAGCGGGCGGAAAGATCGATTAATTTCCCCAGCTCCAGTATACTTATGCAGTATTTCGCCGTATACCTGCTCAAGCTGCGGAAAAATCTGGCTCAAGTTTTCTTGAACAACCCTCGTATATTGTGATCCACAATGGTATAGATACCGATTTTAGTGTTACATTTTCAGTCGTGTTCGACCAAATTGGATGATTACATTGTGGCTAGCCTGACTGGCGACTCCAACTTCAACACCAATAGCTACTACTGGTGTGGTCCTCAGCAGCACTTACGAGCCGTGTCCCTGGGAAACAATCTGGTGTTAGTGTCCCGGTTGCAAAGTCGACAACACACGGCCCATCGTTGCGCTTATCAGGTCCTCAACGAAATCAAAGGAGGAACCGGCGGGTGTGGAAGAAATTCGAGAGTAAGTGTTGCTTATGACAATTAACGGCACATTTGACAAATTCCGTATTTCCAGATTGTCGGTGGGTCAGCTGTTTCACACTTCAGTCATCCATGGCTAGTGCAAATAGAGATACATCGTTCTGATGATTCAACTACGTCATGTAGTGGAAGTATCATTACAAAGCAGTACATCCTCACAGCAGCGCACTGCCTGCGACGAGCTGATAAAGCTATCGTGTTTGTTGGTGGTGTCAACAGGTCCGTCACATTACGAACCACTGTTTATCATATCATTAATTATTGTTAATATATACTCAGGGGCGAAATCCGTGGTACTGAGATGCTAGTAGAAGCCGAGAAATATATCCTACATCCTCGCTGGAATCCCAAAAATCTGGATGGCGATTTGGCCTTGCTTAGGCTGACCTACACGTTGAACTGGTCCCCACACGTTGCACCAGTGTGCTTGCCTAATGGCCGAGTCCGACGTCTCAGGATGGACGGTCAAAAACTGGAGGCCGCTGGATGGGGTCGGATACGTACCGACGGCCCATCTTCCAAACAGCTAATGCGAGCCAAGATACCTGTCATGGACTACGACGACTGCAAGCAAGTATACCGGCGATACCTACGTCGCTCCATGATGTGCGTCGACTCCACACCAGAGGCTGCCATTTGCTACGGCGATAGTGGCGGACCATTGATGTACGACGACCGACGCAAAATATACCAAGTTGGAATCGCGTCCTTCTCGCTGAAGAAAAGTTGCGGACGTTCCCCAGACGTGTTCACCAAAGTGGCCACCTACTACTGGTGGATTCGACGTAAGACAGACGAACGACGTGGGATACTCGGACTCATAGGTTAACATTTTTAATACATGTGCCCAATGGCTTTCGCACCGACAGCCTGGCCCATAGCGTGTAAGATGACGCAAATAAAACAATGCTAAGTGGGAATCCACGTTTATTCTCCTACGCACTGATGATCTCTGTAATCAGGCCATTTCCCAAGAGAACACCTCCAAATGGGTTTCTGTGTTACTTACTTTTTACGGTCCAAGTCCAACAGGCCAGGGTAAAAACGGTCTCCAGGGCCTCCTCCATAGCACAAGTACCTCCTCAAAGCCGGCTCTTAACACGATTTTTTTGTGACGTCACACGTGTTGCAAGTGGTGGGCATTGTCGTCTCTTCGGTCCAGAGTGGAATATTTGCAGCCGATTTTTGCCAGCCTGATATAGTGACGGGACGAAGAGGGGGGGGGGGGAGGGGGTTAGCTTCCTCTAGGGAAATCCAAGCCACGCTTTGGCAAACTGGGCTTTCCTGTAGAATCAACCAGTCGCGGGTTTTCCTTGGCCGCGAGTTATAGCTCCTCTAGGAATAATGCCATCCACGAGACCTCATAAATCCTGGGCCGCTTTGTTTCTTTTTTGGTGCTTGCTTTGGAGGAGGAAAATCGCGGCGTCGCACTTGGTGGGGTTCAGGTAAAATGGTTCAGAAAAGAGGAAAACGACGCTGTTTTGGTGGGAAACACAAGGTTGTAGTGCGGCAGTGTTGCAGAAATGTTGACCCATTAACACGTACCTAGAGGAGGCGTTATGACGCAGGCTTCAAACAATATCAATTTGTGGGAGGGAGATAGCAGTGAGCACCGCTGAGTAAATGACCTCCTTACCTCCCTGGCGCTATATTTATCTTCACGGAATAGCGCGGTTTCATGGTTACGCGGGCCAAAGCGAGTCTTTGCTCGGATTTTGGGGATTACTTGGTACACTGTGTGAGAGTGATAAAAATTCTCCATGCACATTTTCTGCCGGATGTTTACAGACTGAGTTCAAGGGCGTTCAGATTCGTTAAGACCGAAAAGTCATATGATTCCATTAGGCTATGAGTCTTTTAATAATGATTCAGAATGAATATACCTGGTCCAACTAAGATCGTCCAGTTAACCATGAATTTAGGGCAAGGCAGACTGGAAATAATGCATTGATACCGCCTTATGTAGCACAGTTACATATTCAAAAATCGTCCAAATGAAATTCCAGCAATTGTAATTATGACATACTTCACATATCTATTCACGTCCGGACGAAACTACTGTTATGAACAAATTGATGCAGCTTGATGAAAAATCAGAACTTTTTGCATCCTCCTTAATGATCACCTCCAGTAGAACGAGTCTAGCGAAGTCTAATACGACCGATGCCTGGTCAAACAGCGAAAAGTTTGATTGAATTCCTGGATTCTAATTAGCGGCCAGATAGAGAAGTGAGAGCAACGGGAGGAAAAGTGATGGCGGTATTGGGTAGGATGCCGAGGGGTTGGTGGGTGGGTGTTGCACCGCACTCAAAGTCCGCCACTGGTTTTAATTAAAGACTGGGACAATCTGCCGTGGAGTTTCACGTTGGACGCTAATTGACGACGATACGGGGTGATCATCAGACAGGAATTTTCTAGCCTGTTCGTAACTTTTGAATGAACCTGCCAATGCTTAACTAACCCCCCCCCCCCCAGACTTAATTTCGACTTCCCGCCAAGCACTAATCACTCCCTGTACTGTATATAGGACCGTCCTGTTTTTAAGTATGAGAGTTAGGCCATGTGGGAAGTTAGATCCTCTCTGAGAGGACCGATGCGGGTAGTTGTTCCGGATTAGAAGCTTAGTGTAATTATCAAACCGCAGCTCCTCTTGTCCGTGCTTATTGCTATTCATTCCAGGGCCTGAAGGTAAAATCCTCCCCTCCGAAGTGCCTTCGTTCCTTCCCTTTCCACTCGGTTGCACAAATTCCCAATAACGAGCACCATCACCGCCACTTTATCATCGAGACTGGCCTCCAAAAACAATCTCACCCCCACCTATATACGGCACATTCTGGCCCACCTTTTCGATATTCATTGCCTATAAATCTAATAAGAACGTGGGCTCTAATGTGTTAATTTTAACATGTAATTATTCAGTTAATGCGGAATGTGAGGTAATATCCCCATAATATGTGACACTATAGGTTATAGTGTCTTCTAGGGCAGCTCGATTGCTCCGGACAGAAGCCTGATCAGTACCTGTCCGTCTCTGCCGGTACAGACTCCTCCGGGGAATTTAATTCCGCTAATAAGGTTGGTACCATTGTGCGGGAAGTCAGGATAGGAGGTTTCCCACAGTGACAGAGCAAACAGACATATGGATCGATTGATTAATTGGGCCCCCCGTGTCGAAAGCATCTCTCTTGTCTCCTCTCCAATTTCTCCTGCAGCGCCACTCCAGTCCATTTCCACCGAAATAATGATGGGACGATCCGTCCCAATAGCGATGCTCTCTGGAAAAATCTGTTGGATGAACCCCCTGCTCCTTTTTGTCACTAACTATTATTATTGTCATCCTGCAAGCAAGCTAGAAGTGAGCGAATGCGCTTCAGCAGAATCAACTGGGGCTGGAATAAATGAGGCCGAAAAGAAGTCAATTTCCATGCAAAGCTGGCCGAGGCTCTCCAGAATGACCCCTCCCATCACATCCCCACTCTTCTATCCTCCCTTTTTCCTAGGCTCCTCAATTTCCTCCACCTTATTATTCGCGGATGCAAACACGCAGATGAGCCCATCTCACACACCGTCCCAGCCAGTGGAACGTGCATTATCTCAATCCATCCACTTGGCAATCATTATTGCAGTATTGCTGTGGCCTGGCGGAAAGAAGGCCGCTGGAAAACGGTGTTAATTATGCCAGGGCCTAAGGCGGGACGCCGGAAATATCTTGGGGCGCCGCCATGTTGAAAGGGCTTATTCGCACTAACAAGTCATGTCGCGAGAGGAAGTTGGAGCAAAATGAGCTGTGACCGGAGGGTGGAGGAGAGAAAGCTGCTATATTTTGAGGCAGAACGTGGATTATGCATGGTGCACACTATGTACACTGGGAGTTTGAATCATTATGAAACACCTGTGTGGTTGCAATATTATTGGTGAAATAATTGTTGCCTGGCTGATGACATAAATATTATTTGATCGCAATAATATTTGGAAGACGAAGCATGTTGTATTATTTCGCCACTTTTGGGCGCTAGCTCCATTAGTCCATTACAATATCTGAAAACCTTGTTTTCTATCTACTCTACTATTGTATACGGTATATTCTTATAAAAGTATTGATGCACATCTTTTAAAAATAAGTTAGGTTACCATGTGGATATTGTTGGCAGCCATTGTTGCCTATTGTGATGCTATTGTGAGGCTGAATACATTCGAGATTAGCTAGCTCGGCCAAATATACGACTATTAACACTTCCCCAATAACGTTCACCTGCTGGTGTGCTGATGATTGTATATAGCGTCAGAATAATTATTGGCGAAAACTTCCTAAAACATGCAGGTTGTTCCAATTGGAATGTTTATTTTACAAGTAGTTATACCAATATATTGTTGACACTAAGCTTCTATGTGTTAAGCAGTCGCACTTACGCAATTACTTCTAAAGATTATGAAAAGTATTAGCTGCTATTATTAGGCCACATTGAATATCCGCAGACTCGGAATTGCAATGAATTTCCGATTGGGAATGGCCCATTGGGACAATTGGCAACGAGAGTCAATGATAGAACTCATATTATGTAGGCCAGGCCCCATTTGTAGGCGTTAAAAAGGATGAGTCCACGTAACCTACCATAAGCTGCTAATACTCTTGGTTACCACTATAAAAGTAACTGCTTAAAAATAAGCATCTTAGTGTCAAAAATCGAGAGCCACAAAGGATATTTTAATTTCTAGTAGAACACTCTGTAAGATAAAGTAAATGACAGAATGCTGACACATTTTAAAATTATTTTCAATATATAGGTGATTGTTGATTGCAATATCTTCATATTAGCTGGCAGCCTGGCAGGTGTGGTATATACCTGGAGGTGCGTTGCCCAAGTGCATGAAGTAGATGAGAAGAAGTCATGGACGGCTTCGCCCAGAAGCCATTTGAAAAATTAACAACCTGTTGGAAGAAACACTCACTCTCAGTACCACATGCGATGCAACACCTGCTGCCCTGATTGATTCTGGATGGAGTACTGTACAGTCCTTGGTACAGTCTTTCCTTTATCCCCGTCTTGATCTGTAGACTTGCGAAGTTCACAAGTTTGTGTAGAAAAGTGTCTCAGGATCAGTCTGCGCTTGAAATGAGTCTACTAATATTTTGTACTCTACTAATCCACTTATACCAGAAACACTACCCTGATCATGACGTCTACTCCACTTTGGTCAGTGATGTCAGGCGTGAGTCGAGTAGAAGCCAAATTGGTTGCTTCGAAATTTGAAATTCCAGTGTAACTTCTGCAATGGATCGATGGTACCCCTTGCCTTTCATTGATCCTTTCACGTGGCGGGTTGCAATCAGCGATCATGGCCAATGTCGAGATCAAAAGCGTGATAAGTTTTGATTCGGATTTAAAGGCATACCGTACTCGTTCTAATTTCCGGAATTGGCTTACTTATATCTTGAAGAACGTGATCGTTTTATTCCCATCAATATCGATTATATACAGGGTGTTCCAACTACGCGGTCGCTTTAGTTATTCCTCTCGAAGCTGCAATTTTTTATAGCATGTTGCGCCCAGCTCCAGATGCCCTATTATATAGTCTACTATAGCAGTTGATATTCGACCACCTGGGAATAATTGGGTGCCTGGATAGGGGGTGCAAAAAGCTATACACAAAAATGACTACTTCTGGCGATATTAGCCACAACTAAAAACAACCCTATTACTTGGACCACCCTCTATAGCCTACATGTGACGGCGAGGATATAATGATGTCATTTGAATGATTAACTAATAATAAGCAAGTGGTTCATTGAAGGGTCCGTCCCGTCCTGATGTGGTGTCACTCAGGCAATCGCCTTTATCCCGACCAGTTATGAAACCGCACCCTTGTCGCATGTGAAGCATAACCTGCAGGCGCAAGGTCTTGTGAAAGGAATTCAAGGCCGAGAGGGCTATTACTACCAGAGACTACCAAAGGGGTACTTTCTTTTGGAATTATATTATTTTGTCTAGCTGTATTGTCCACAAGTCATACGGAAGTCAGGAACACGCTTAGTGATGTGAAGTTCTCTTCAGGATATTGGACGCCACTTACCTTGCCATATGGTGTCTGATTCACCTCCGTAAGATGGTTGAAGTTAATGAGACACATGGCTGAAAATATTGACACCCAACCACCCTATGCATAAAGTTGCTGGTCACTGGCCTGCATTTGTCAAGCGTTGCCTTATCTGACTGGGATAGATCTATTGACTTATAGGTAAAAACTCGAAATCTTTCCCAGAAGTTGAGCTCATTAAGATATTCTGCAATTTTGTAATTGGAATGTAAAAAATATTAATGTTTCTGAAATGTTGTCCAGATTATGATAACCTTATGTGCTTCGAATTGCTCGAGTCAAATCTCTCATGTAATTCACTGTTCAGGTCACGGTTTACATAATTATTAATAAAGTATATTCGCAAACTTATTTAATTTTTTTAAATGCGGACAATTTGAAGCTTGATTTACACAAATGATCAGATATGGCACATCGAACTAGATGCTTATGAGTTATGATTTACCATAATGTGATTTTGTACAGCAACTGGTTTTAACAATTACGGAAAGTAATGAAGCCTTCGAATGCAACCGAGGCAAAAGTGCCCATTTGACACAATGTAAAAAGCCGTACAGATCATAACAAGCTGCACAATGCACGCATTTTCACATTTTAATTCGTCAACGTGACATGAATTTTACACGAAGTCGATATCTAAAAATGCAGCGCACAACCAGGAAATGTCAACTGCTGCTGAACTACAGTATATACCCCCAATTATTACATTCCAAATGGAAAATTTATTGAATCTGTTTAATACTGCCATTTGAATAAAAGGTTCATTATGGTAGAGCATGCCATATTGTTAGCCCGGACATTTATGAATGATGTATGCATTAAGAGTGTATTACTGATTTTGTACTATATATTTATTTTTTTGGTAGATTCACGTGATAGACAGAGAACGACACAACCACCTACAGTATATTGTATGTTCTGGCTCTAGAACAGTGTACTGTAATAAGAAGACAGTTCAAAGACATGATACATTTTTCTCCGACGTCTCACTGGTCCCGCTATATTTTAAGGAAGAAAGTATTTGGGAGGAAAGTGCAGACGCCAATGATACTTCTTTGTTACCCACCAAGACAATCAAAGTCCATGAGCGTATTTCCACTCGGACGCCATGACAGAATGAAATTACGGTACACTGAAAACTGTAGGGGTAAATATTTAGGAATGGGTAAGGGATAGAGACACAAGGAATATAATTCAGCTGCCCTTTGGGGCAACATTGAGGCACATGTAGCACGAGGATATGTCCCTATACGTAGCTTTCTTGTCGTTCCCTATTTTAGGTAACATACTTTATTTTTAAACCATTCACACGCATATTTTCTTCTTCTTGTTTCATTTTGTGAGGTGGGTTTTGGTCCACTTCCCACTGGTTCTGCACTACCACTGTAGGGTTTCGGGATGGAGCAAGGGGTCGTATACGGATAAAGTCAATTCGTCCACTGGCTATCAATTTCGACAATAATGTCAGCCTAAGGTCGTATTGTCAACGTCTGGAATGGGAATTTGCTGGTGTTTGACTAACTGATAACTAGCGTTTGCAACTGATATGTCGAATCTGACTTGCAATATACGATTCCAGTTGCTAGCTGAAAGTGTGCAATGTTATGGAAGAACTTTCAGTGACGTGAAATCACTAAAATGCAATAGCAGCAAAACTACTAGCAGATTCCCATTCGTGTCCAATGTCTCAGTCTGAATCACAGTTTGAATTAAGGTTGTGATTGCGCAGTCCTGTGCACACGGTGCAGCAAGACCTCGCCTTGTTGATTGCGCCGCACTGTTTCTTCGGTCTGGCCCACTGGATCTACTTCGCAGCTGCACTTCAAAATCCATTGAACCTTCAGGGTGACCCGGCGGTACGTCTCCAAACCATCCTCTTCCTCCTCATCCTCATCCTCATCTTCATCCTCGACTTGTACCGTGGTAGTGCTTGGTGCCGTGGTTGTAGTGCTGGTCGACTCCACTTCTGATTCTGGCATATCTGGGAATAACGGTTCCGGTTCTCCAAAAATCTCTTCGTCATGATCGCCATAGTCGGTCCAGCTTGCAAAGTTTGCGCTCCGCCGTCGGCGACGATTCCGTTCCTCCTCAGCCTCCTCTTCCTCTTCTTCCTCTTCTTCCTCTTCTTCTTCCTCTTCCTCCAGTGCTTCCTCCTCCTCCTCTTCTTCCTCCTCTTCTTGCTCAGCCAATTGTTGCCGTATGAGTTCTTCCCTCAAAATCTTCTCCTCCCGTCTCCACATATTCTGCGGCCATGA
>JYFJ02000923.1:0-52500 GCA_000934665.2 Catajapyx aquilonaris | reverse complement strand
TGGCCTTGCTTTCTGCCTCAATCACGTGTCTGTTATTGTTTCCAGTGTACATCTGTGAATGTTATAAACAGAGGAGATAATAATGCTACATTCATTCCGGATCAAGTGACCAGCAGACCAGTGACAGATCGTCATAGTGGTGAAAACCATCAAGGTGACCCAAACGCCAGACACTCTGTAAGTAGGCCTAACTTACACTAATTAATAGTCATTTCTGGGAAGAATACCAATTCTGGGCTAGTAAACCTCTTTGATATTATTCGACATCTATTAGAGTTCTGACCGGTTCTAACTTAGACTACAGTAGTCAGAAAAAATAGACAAAAATACTGTTGTTGTTCCTCTTAAATCATTGTTTTAAGCACTTCTGGGAAGACTGCTATACTAACATAATTTGTCCCATCAGCAAGGTCGCAATGGCGACTAAAACAAGTATTCCGGAGGTGGACTTTGACGGTTCGGAGGAGGTTGAAGTAATGCACACGATTGTAGGGACAACCCAGGAGTCGACTGCAAACGACCTTACCATCTGGAGTGAGCTACGAAGTTGCAATACATCCGAGGAGTCTCCGAATACATCGAGAGACATCCAGTTGCAAGTAGATGTTGACACTGACTCGAAGGAAGAAGATCAAACAGCAGAATTCCAGGGAAATGTGTCTGATCCTCTGCCTGTAGACATGCTATCTGTCCCAGACAGTTACCTCGACTTTATGAACTTTGACCTAGTCCATTCCGACACCACAACCAAAAAAGGCGTCCTGAATTCCACCTTCCGAGATAACCTGCTATCAGATGACTCGGAAGAAGAAGAGGAGGACGTGATTGTGGCAGGGCATCTTAGTGCCTCTTTTGTAACCGGAAACCGGAAAGCCGAAAAGTATTGTCGCGATGAATGGGAGGATTCAATGAGCGAATACTTGAACACGGAACAAAGGATCATGAAAAAGTACGATGAACGCCTGGCAGCTAATCCTCGGGTGTCCAGAAACTCCCAGAATTCGACACTTCCAGGAATGCCACAACTTCGCCTTTCCCTAGTACCCCATCCCGTAAAGGTCGCTTTGAAAGAAGGATGCAGTGGGTCCGAAGAAAAAGTGGAAGTAGAGTTCGAAGAGGCTCCATACGAGGTGTCCCTTCCAAAGTTAATGAAGCTACTCCATCGGAATCATCACCGTACCCCAATCGAGCTACCCCGAAACCTTCCCGACTTGTTTTAACAGTTTCTGCACAGCATGTGCATCAGATGTTTTAAAAAATGTTCAAAAGGTTAAAATATATATTTTGTTCTTAAAACATTCCCGATGTTCTCTCCCATTGATACATCCAAATGAAATACAGTATGTCCTATATAATTCGAACAGCACGAAGCATGCGACCAAGTCCATAGGCTTGCAGAACTAAAGAAAAGGGCGATGAACTGCGACGTCGACCAAGAGTGATGAAGGCAATTGGGTAGGTGGGTAAGGGTTCGGAGGGGGGAAAGGTCGTGAAAGTAATGAGAGCCACTAGCCTCTGAAGCGCGACTCGATCACACTGATTGGTGGCACTTCCAGTCACCCAAAAATAGGGTCAATTGAACATACCTGACACGTGCACTGCGTCCGACAGTCTAGTAGAAAAGTCTCGCCGTTGTCGTAAGTACGGTTGTTCACTTGGCATGGCAGTCCTTTGATAGCTATGCACCAAAAAAGATTCAAATATTAGCTTCAGTCATACACAATGTTGCCATTATCACTCACCTCGGCATGTGCCAGTCGCTGCCAAATGCCCAGGGTACTGACATACCAATCCTTGAGCTTCGTCGCAGAGTCGGGTACCATCGCATTCTTCTCCTGCTTGTCGGGCACACACGCGACAGCATCCGCATCCATCTACCACCTGAGCCACACCTGGAGGACACACGGGAGCTCCCGAGCACTGACACGGGTAGGTGCAGTGGGATCTGATCTGTGGAATCAAATGGGTTTGCTGCAGTACAGGAAAGGTGCGTGAGTTCTAGGGTGACATTTTAGTCCCTCAAAGCCTGGTTGGACCATCCCAAAAAATATCGATTGTTTTTGAGTCAGAAGCATTGCAGGGTGAAGCAGGGTGCACTTAAATGTGAAACATGGCAGTCCTTATGAAGTCTTTAGAGCATACTGCAAAATCCAATTTGCTTGCTTTTGTCATATTACGATTCTCTGGGATGGCCTACTCCGGATCTGAAGGGCATGTATTATACCATAAGTCTGATAATCCATATTCACATTTTAAAACCACTTAAAGAGGAAATGTACCCTTTTCACTGGCTATGAGTATAGCCCTACTTATTGGTTGAGCGAGTTTTTAAAAACTATTATTCTACAGTACTTAAATATTGTACCAGCATTTTCCAGGAACTATACCTCTTGACAACATCGACCCAGAATGACCAATCTGTTAAGACTAGAACTTCATTATAAAATCCCGCCAAAGAAGATATCTTAATTTTCATTTCTGGATGCTAATGAGACTTTAGTTGACTAAGTATATAAAATGCATCTGAGTTCTAAAACACCTCCCCACTCTTTTACCCCCTACCCTCTGTCTACTTCTTCCTGCTTCCAGGCTAGGCTTTCAGCATTTAGAAACCGCCTCGCATTCCTTAATTAGAATCTTGGTTCCTCGGGCAGCAGTGTAGTGTCAATGGCAATAACACGCCTCCCGTCGGAATAATTATACCCCAAACCCTTGAATGGGACTTGCAGGCAACTTCCTCTCACTTTCCTTCTTGCAACGAAACTTCGCCACAACGAAGTCGTTTCTCAACTCAAGCTGAGAGGGTAAAAGGAAGGGGAGAGGGAGAGAAACCCTATGCCAATCCAATATTTGCCACGGCTAATTTATTACACGAAACCCGTGTTGGTGTTCCGTTGTTCTCATCTAACATGCAATTGACTTGTATCGTTGATGAATATTACACCAATTGTACAGACTTAGTTAAGTAATGTATTTCGTGAGGCGGCTAGTAGTTAGACATACCAATGGATTATTAAAATTATTTGACCCAAAATATCCTAAATACCAAATCCAATTCCGGCTCGCTTTCGGATAACATGAAAATAGAAGGAGCCAAGGGGCGGAGCCTATATCTTTCTTGTCGTTCTCGTTCCGGAAGGCCATAAACATTCTAATGTATAACTCTAGATCTGCCCATTTCTCGCACGATAAAAAGAAATAATTTCATGCATATCATTGATCATACGCTAGCAGAAAGTTTCATATACGTTATCGTGAAATCATATTTGTGAATCAACTTAATGCATCTGCCCCTTTATTGCAGGCTATCCTTTTCACAGAGATATGTGTTGGTTATGACTGTAATGAATGTGTGTTATATTTCAACGCACTCTAGTGGCTGGTGGAAATGTCACATATGTCAGTAAATCACATTGGTCCCCTTGACTGGAAGCTAAGGGAATGAAAAAAGTAGTTTTTTTATCCTGGAGTGACGGCAATCTAAGCGTCTTTCTTGAGCGGAGTGATTTCTAGTGCATAAGAGAAAGTCGGCTTCTGCTTATAGCCCTCATAATAACATGGAAAAAGGCCTATATGTTGTGACGCTGTGCTTGGAAAAATCCAATAGAACCAACCTAACCTGGCGGACCTCACATCTCGGGTTCAATTTAGGTTGAGAGGCTAATATATGAATAAGGATACCACGACAGTTTGCTCAAGTTAAATAATCATTTGAACCTGCGTTGTATGACTACTGTCATACTGCTCAAACAGCGTGGGGCTATTTGACAGTATAAAAGCAAACTCCATAAAAGATTAGTTCAATAAATGTAGTGGATTGCGTAAATGCCCAGAAGTCACCCACAAAGTTTGAATGGATGATGATGATGATGATGATGAAAAAGAGGAAGCTCTACCTTTAGGCCATTTTCATTGCTCTCACGGCATGTGAGAAAGTGCTAGCTAATGTGTGAGTATTAGGCGCATGGCGTGCTTTCTTTCCTGAATAGCTGAACGTTATTTTATTACTGCAGAACTAATCAGACACCCATTTTTGATCTCCACTATGACAAGACAGTGCTTAAGGCGCACCAGAATACTTTTGTTCGAAACTTTTCTTTGGTATAGTACTGTACAGTGTTGAGGTCCATTTAGTTATCGCAAATTTCGCCCGAAGCTGTTATTTTTGTGTAGCCTTTCACGACCTGATAAGAGGTGCCCATGATATCACCAGTTGCTACATTCGACCACACCTGGGAATAGTTGGGCACTTTGATCGGAACGCAAAAAGCTGCACAAAAATAACAACTTCGGGCGAAACGATAACCTAAAAGGATCCCAATACTTGGAACACTCTGTAGCACATCCAGTCCGGGAAGCCTTCAGGTGTGACATCCCTCCTACTATCTCAGGCAGTTACCAATATGCAGCCTGCCTCCTCTCGGACCATTTGATGAGTAGGGTATAGCTTTCTAATATTAGAGCCAACTGCTTTGAATGCAATCAAAATGTACTGTAATACGCAACAGGCCAACAAGTTGTTTCTTGGCTTCGTAAATAACCATGATTCGAAGCTTATACATATGGATTTAACTAACACGGCTTCCATTTTAAGGTGCTGATTGCATCGAGGAACTTCATCAAAGACATATAGGAGAGTACCTGAAGTGTTTGGCACCAGGGTGGGTCCTCCTGTCGTTACCGCCCCATTATCATAAATGATATAAAAATAAACGTAAAAGTATTTTGCATTCGCAAGTAGAAAATATTGCTTAGTTATAAGCAACTTGGAAATATGAGAAATGCGCCTTCAAAAATGTACACACCAGTACTGATGGTTGTATAGCGCCAGGACACATTTGGATTTTTTTCCACGACAAATAGTACAGTACCGGTATGTAATGTAACTCTCCAAACGGCATTCCTCTCCTGGATGTCAATTGGGACTGTCCGCCCTTTCCGCCAGCTGTAGTATACTACAGCTCAAGAGACTCTTTAGTAATTTGGTTAATGCGCTCTCTCCACTCTCTACCTCAAACTAACTGATGACCATCCATTACTGTATACTCTAGTCTAGACCACGTTGTGTGGCTTGGTGTATTACACAAAATATTATCGAATAACCGAAGATGTGACCGCATCAAATTTCACTTGACAACAATGCCACTAGCATAGTAACAAGTAACTTATGCCAAATTTGATATGTGTGTAAAATTCTTAGCATTATTTTGACAACCAGAGTTAAAATGCCGGTATGATGCAGAATGTTCTATACGTACAGCTGTGTTATCATTACAGGCCGGATTTGTTGATAAAAGCCTTTTTCGTCCTTTGTGAGCGTGGTGATGACTTCGAGTTATATTTATCCACCTCGTAAGTTCAGTCCAGGGCCTAAATAACTAAGGGTTTATAGAGCCTCAAAGTCCACATTTTGGGGTTTCACAGGCTGTTTTGTACAATCATGTAATATACCGGTACTACAACAAGTAGTATACACCGACCTAAGTTTATATAGGAACATTTTTTTGACTTCTATTCGGCATTTTTGGATGCCTTTTTCCGACCTGTCATGACTGATTATAGAGTTTTGGCATTGTAATGATGCCAAAAATTAAGTCGAGAAGAAGATGCGTAGTGCGTCGATCGAGGATCCTAAATAACCTCACGCATTATTACCGAGGAATAACCACTATTATGCCAAATCTGCTGCAGGAATAGGTATACGAGTCAGTGTATCAGAGGAACCTTTCCATTATGACAATTTCAAAATAATACCGTCTTTAAAATTTGATGAATTAAGAACTGCCCCATGTGGGCTCCTTAAATCCGCTTTCAATATTAAATTATTAAAAAAATATATGAACAATCAGGAAATAAATTACGTACGTACTGTACCTACCAAATCAGTCAAATCTATACGGTACGCTAAATTTTCCAATGTTGTTACCCTTTTGATGAAATAATAGCCCTGCTTTTAGTGGTGTAGGTATTATTAATGCACTTGTGTTTCAAAACACCAAATTCGTAGGTGGATAGTTTTTTCCGTTTAAGTGGCATCATGCGCTACACCGACCAACTCTTATAGGCAATAGTAACGTTTCCGTATGTAGTACAGTACGTATACTGTAGTTTTAACAAATTCATGGTAAAATGCGCCGGATGAAACAGGCCAATGCTCATGCCATTTCTATGAGGGAATATTAACCCTGATATCGGTACTTCTCCATACCCCGATGCAGGACGATAACTTATTGCTTACGCCCTCCCAAGATCACCTGAACCAATGGGAGGCATCTAGCTAATCATCTGCTTGCTTTCCCCTAGATAAACACAACGATTCGGCATATTTGCCCATTCCGGAGTGTATAGTCTGTTGGTGGTTGGTGCTGGTGTAACTTTATTTTGTCGGCTGTATTCCGTGGATCATCGGAGTACACATTGCCCGTTTTGATCTCGGTGAGTGAACGTGTTCAAAGTCCTGGTATCCCCACACTTGGATTTTATTTTCGTTACTAGAATATTGTTCATATATTAATTTCACAGGATAAGCTCTTTGTATCTTCTATGGTCATCCTGCTGCCCTGAGGATTCAACTGCCCTCGTTCCGGAATATTGAGCGCTGTCGACGAGGTCACCTATCGATGCAATAAAGTAAGTTAAGTGGTAAAACACGCGTAAGCGACAGACCCCATTCGGATATCTGATGGTCCAACAATTGCACAACCAACTCACACACGCTAGTTTGTGAGGGGTTTAGCTAGAGGCGATGAAAGATTAGCTGTATGACTGCTCCGAACGACTCATTTCATTCACACAGTGCAATGTGGCATGTCAAAAAATGACTTTGCCTTTTCAGCGGTATTTTCGACGGTCGAGTGTGCATTATTAATTTATTGAGCGATTAATTTACCTTGTTTTCTAAGTCCGAAGTTATTTGCATATAGAATGCAAAATAGGTGCACCTGAAATCTTGTCTCACCCTCTACCGTGATGCATGACGTCGTTGTCATCAAAGATCTCAGTAGATTGACGGTAATTTCTGCATGGCAGTCCTCCTCAAAGATAGTGCATGTTGATTTGGACTGGCTTGAGGTTGTCTCCTCTTCATTAAGGATGTTTACTTGAAGCTATTAATAAGTAATCGACAGTCTTTCCCTCGTATCTAACAGGTAGACTATATGGTAAAAAATAGGCGGGTTATTGGCGTCCTTTTTTGCAAAATAATCAAAAAATGAGGTGCAAATTTTGGCTGCATTGGCATACGGTATACAGTGTTGATCATAAATCGAAGCATATTGCTAGCGACATTTTCCGAAGCGGCAGAAGAAGGAATCGAAGATAAGCATACTCCAAGCCGGGCGAGNAGATTGACGGTAATTTCTGCATGGCAGTCCTCCTCAAAGATAGTGCATGTTGATTTGGACTGGCTTGAGGTTGTCTCCTCTTCATTAAGGATGTTTACTTGAAGCTATTAATAAGTAATTGACAGTCTTTCCCTCGTATCTAACAGGTAGACTATATGGTAAAAAATAGGCGGGTTATTGGCGTCCTTTTTTGCAAAATAATCAAAAAATGAGGTGCAAATTTTGGCTGCATTGGCATACGGTATACAGTGTTGATCAGTCATAAATCGAAGCATATTGCTAGCGACATTTTCCGAAGTGGCAGAAGAAGGAATCGAAGATAAGCATACTCCAAGCCGGGCGAACAAGATTCCTTTTTCTGCCGCTTCTGTGAATGTCGCTGGCAGCTAGTATGCCTCGATTTATGACCAACAGTGTACGGAATTTATATGTATAAATTCCAAGTGTTTCAACTTTCAAGGAAAGTGTTAAAACACCATACCATAGTACGTACAATAGACTCAGTACGACTGTCGATTTCCAGCAAAAATGTCACATGTGTAGGTCAAGAAATAGTTAAGGATCTATCATCACATCACCTTAATTTTCCGCCGTCAACAGTCGCCATCTTGTTTGAGGTCTCTTTTGGGTTGGAGGGGGGGGGGGGGTGAATCTCCAGGAATATAGTTATCTCCTTTGATCATAACATTATCATTGGCCAACTACGAGTATAATCATGGTGTCAAAAAACAACGAAGGTATACCTCATCTGCATCTAATTTTTTTGCATGAAGACACCACTGTATGCATAATGCACAAAGAAAATAACTTGCAAAAACCTCCAGTTACGAGGTCAGTGTTAACCACCTCTGCCAAATCTATTCACGATTCAGGGCAAAATGCATAATAAGTTTATATGTAGCAGGCTTCTTGGGTTTGAACAGGCCTACTTGTCTTTGAAGCTAATAAGCAAGAAGCCCTGTTTTTAAGATACCCCGTGCCTTTCTCGGAAGGCGTAATTTTCCGCTTGTTTATGCAAGAGGACGAAGGCGAATTACGGCCGAAGGAAATGTGCCGGCGTGTGTTTTGTTAGCAAAGGGCGTAATGCAATTACCTGGCATCTCCCGCTCCGTTTTCAGTTTGATGATGGAGCCAGCCCAGGGAATCATCAGGACAATCTCGCCCGAGACAGAGTGGATTTCTCTCCACTCTGTCATCTCGATATGAAAGCAATGCGCATTACAAATCCCTTCATTTGTCCCTCCCTAACGCATCAACCCGAATCAGTTTGGCCGCTTCAAGTAGGGCGACTCGCTGATTCTATTCGAGCGAATCGCTGATTCAAGACCCGCTGCGGAAAGTCTAACCCACAGGGGCAATCGCTCCTGCTCCGAGTCCTGCTAACACTTACTAATGGCCCTAAGGAAATTCTATTAAATAGATTTAGACAAAAAAAAAGAAAAAGAAAAAAAATGGCGACGATCGGAAACAGCCTCTTCCATCTCGCGCTCCTCCCGCTGGAAAACATGGTAATTAAAGCGAGGAACAAAAAAGAGAAATGAGAAGGAAAAAGCGTCCGTGGAGACAGACCGACAGCCGAATTCGAGGAAGCGATTTGGAATGCAAATGAGAATCTTTGCCACGATTGGCCGTCCTTCCTAATCTGTCAACGTGTCTGCCTCTAATTGAATCATGCTGACTTTCAGGCGCCGCGGGACTTTCTCATTTCCTCACCCGGGACTAACATTGTTACACTTGCAATTGTTATATTAAAGATGAAAGGTTGGGGCGTTACTTAAGGCAAAATGACCTGGTTTCTTCCAACCGCGTAATGTTTGATGTAGTTAAGAAAAGCTTTTAGGAGGCGCACGTGAAAGTAGCGCGGCGACGGGGCAGTGATTATAGGATTACAATATGCGTGGTAGTTACCGGCCAAGCAAGTCAGGGTTAATGAAGTTTCGGATTAGTCGCAACACGAGCGACACTAATGCGATTTCGCTAGGTTTCACCAGTTGTGTGAATTACGACACAGTCTCACGGCCTCCGTGGGTTACAAATGCAGTAGCCGCTTCAAGGTATTCAGCACTGGTCCAAACTTGGTTAACTGACAACCAAAGTGACGAAAGTGACAACCAACTATGTCTACGTGCATACAATACGGCAAAAATAAACACGAACCGGTAATATTGAAAGGGGCGGGCTGGAGAAAAATGCATCTCCTAAAATTGACATTTAATTTATTAAATTTGTACTCGGGATAAGAAAAACATAGCTTCATCACGCAAATGACTCATATGATTTGTACAGTAATGTTTTATTGTTTAAAAGGAGGTGATCCCCTCTATATATATATATATATATATATATATATATATATATAGCCACCAGAGGATCAACTTATGTAGAGGAGTCATTATGTCTGGGCAGCCTCATTACTGAGATACACTCTTTAGCGATTTTTGCCTAATCGCTCCTTCTGACTTTTAAATAGAATTTTCTGGTGTAACTAGCCAAAGAGGCCTTACCACCTGTGGGCAACAAACCAACAAAGTCCCGCCCCCAGACCTTCCAGAGCCTTCTGACTGGGGGAGGGTTCGATGGGTGGCCTAACCGACAGGATATTTTGTAGTACTACATGTTTGCGGCCAATTATCTCAGTAATGCGGCGGCCAAACATAATGACTCCTATACTTAAATGGATCCTCTGGTGGCTAGGAAGGCAGTCATATACGTCGGGGCACTGAGTTCAGATACACCCTGTATATATACGGTATCCTTATATTGTCCAGCTGCATTGATTGAGTTGATTATATCGAAAGTGCCATAAGTGAAGGTAGTTTTTTCGTCCATCTCTTCAATATGCAAAATTATTTCTTACATGTAAAACAGGCAACAGAGATTTACTGCAATATAGGTGCTGCATTTCGCCCTTGAATTATTGCACTCGTCTCCATGTCGCTTTGGTTTAGCTGCCAGCCAGTTTTAGTTAGCCTACATAATTATTATAGTCTATTCGAAGTTAATATTCCAGCTGCATTTCAATATCTGATTTCGTGTGCCCTGCATAATGTGTAACAAAGGACACTACTTTGTACCAATAACCATAGTAAACGTGAATATTATATTTCAATATTTGACAGGAACGGAAACGTCCACCCGGGATTTCCCGATATTAAATTTTAAATTTTCTTAACTTTTTCTGTTCACATGCCCAGTAGTCTAGAACACTGTATAACACATGTAGTACTTGTATAACCTGTCAAGCTCCCAGGGAGGCGGAGTAGTGCTGCGGTAACGCACGCGCCCACGGATGTTAAGGTCCCGGGTTCGATCCCAGCCCGGGGTTCCCCCCTTCATCTCGTGCAGAGTTGGGCCATCTCTGGCTTCGTCTCGGGTGGAAATTTCCGCTAGACTAATCCACCCGGGGGAGTTCACAAAATGACCAATATACGACATTGCACTGGCACTTTGCACATCCCCTCCTACTTACCCTTGGAACAACTAGACATATCCAGTATATGGTTCCAACAAATGGTGGTATCCCACTCCCCTAACAAGGGCCCAGGGCCCGATAATGGGGCACCCTGTCAAGCTCCCGCTGCCTTGCCCGCTGCATAGAGGCACAAATAAGTGAACTCCGCAGGCTTGACCATACAGGTTATAAACGTGCTGCCAACTTATCGAATCTGCGAATCTGACTTTTTCGATAAGTTGGCAGCATGTTTTAACAAGCATTTGGGTCGTTTTCTGCTCAGTAATAATGCCAATTCAATAATGTTTTCATCATTTGATGAAAACCTTACCTAATCAACATTATTGAATTGGCATTACGTATGTAATGTTATCATCATCGCGTTCGAATGCATACATGGGCATTTCACAATGGGATTAAAGTAGTTTTTCTAACTGCAAGAGAGCTAGAGAACGATTCTCTCTGGCCCACCCACTCACAATACGTACCTGTACTGTACACTATGTACCCCGCGAGCGTAAAGATGGAGACGGCAGGCCCTTTTTTGACCTTTCTTTATCTGACTCAAATTAATGAACTATTTTTGGACCGAGTAAGCTGCTTCAGGCGTGCGTTCGTGTATTTATGACAGTATATTTGATACCGTAATAGGTGAGATTGGCAGAGCAGCCTGCCGAAGGGGAGGGCATGCTGTCTCCATCTTTATGCTCGCGGGTGTATGATACATGCATATCCAGACGAGCGGAAGAAGTGCACCCTCGATATATTGTACTTAAATGTATATTTAGCTATGGACAGATATGTTAGTTCCCTTCCGTATCCTGTTCGTCCCTAACTTGACGAAGGTTGTTGAGTCCAAAAACGTGATAACCGGCAGTCATGACATATCGTTCAACATCGCGTGTCGCGTATGCTCAATTCAGCTGCGTGCAAGCAAGAGAATTAATATGGTGCAAGCATGAGCACAGGTTCCTTTGAGAGAGCGAATGTTGTGAGTGAACTGCCAACCTTCTCCATATACTAGTGTCACGTTCAATTATGATGTGGAAATAAAAATTCACCTTTGGCTGTATGGCTGCATGATGGGTGACCTTGTTGGTGTACTGTACATTCATCATGAGAATGGATGAATCCAAGGATGAATCAGAATGAAATATATTGGATGAGGAACGGAACTAATTAGAGAAGATGAACTGGTAAGGTAACAGAACACTATATATTGGGTACGGAACTGATGAACTCAAATATTATATTATAGTAAATAACAAAAGTATAGTTGCGAATAGAACGGAACGTAATTAGTTGGGCATGTAACGACAAAGGACGTGTTTGGCACGGGTCTGGTGTTACAAATTAGGCACAGATCGGAAAGGACATAAAGTGGAGAGGAGACCCAAACGGAACAAATTGAACACAAATCAGAAGGGATCTATAGTTGGACGCTTACTCGAACAGAACATAACTATAGACACCAGTAGACATTGCATTTTGCCTATACTTACACCCGAGCATATGGTCCAAATTGCTTCACTTTGTGGTTAAAAACTAAATTGAACCGCGAGAAAGGGGGGCGAAAAGAGATACCTCTGTGAGAAACAAAAGCTCTTGCAGTAAAGCGCTCAAATTCTCCAAAATGGGAGACCAGATTGTCTTTCACAACATACAGGGGGAAAAAAGGAACAGACTTGCACCTAACAAAAAAAAAAGCCAATAGCAAATTTCCCTTTTCGACACGGAACTCTTTCATTTGAGCGCATGTAGCCGCCATCCTCCCAAATCGCCCTCCACGCATCGCCAATTCCGTCCGTTGGATTGAACTAGCAGGAAATGACCATGCGTTTGCCTGGAAAACATTATTTCCCTCATTCACACACCATACTACAGCCAGCCAGAAAAATCCATTTTGGAGAGGCTTGTCTATCGCTTCCCAAAATTGCCGTCAGTAGTATGGTCAGAATGACGCCTTTATTAGATTTCGTGGCTTTGAGTAAATTCCTCATTCTGGATAGAGGTCACTGATGATATTGTACTAGTCACATGTACATTTTAAAATGCTTCAAAATCCACCCTGAATCTGTATGGGGCTCAGGCCTCATTACTAAATAATATCCTATCCCAACTGATTTGCGACCGCTCATTACCTCACCAACGCCAATGCAGGGGTCCACTGAAAATGAATATTCACAAAACTAGGGATAAATTCTCCCCCCAAAAAAACAACCAACCCATGCAAAAACCCAGTTCAAAAGTGAAACCCAATTCCGAAAGGATGGTCAGGAATCAGGCAATTCCTGAGGTCGCGCTTACAAATTATTTACACGTTTTTGTGTGTGTGTCCAAACTGGCGGTCCGCCATGATGATATAGTCCATCCATGGTTTTCAAAGTGAGGATAGTGAGTGAAATAATAGCCCACTGCAAATCTGAGCATCCGGGGGTGATTGTGAGCGCAGCCGGTAGGCCTATATAGGTATAGTACTCCAGAGGCGGTCTCTTTTTGTGTAGGGGTGGATGGAAGGGTTATAAAAGGGCAAGCGATGGCATTTCGGGGCGCTGGAGGGCAGGCTGGCAGGTTGGGGTAGGGGGCGAGGGAGGTGAAAATACGGAGGAAGGGGAAATCCGGTGCTTTCCCGGAAGAGGAAATGGCGTGCCAGCAGAATAATGACGGCCCGGCACAAAATTATCCTGCTCGGCTCCAGCAGGAAGCTGGAATACTACCGTCCCCAAAACCAACCTCTCTCTTATTTCCTACAAAACGCCTACTATGCCATAGAATTCCTTCGCCAGTCTAGCAACTTACCACCAAAAACTAGCCGGTCCTAATCCCACAACTTCATCCTCTGGCTCTCATATGGCAACCATGGCACAGCCATGGCAACTTCATTTGCTTCAGCCAATAGCGACGCAGCCTGTCTCCACCTCTTTGCTTCAACGCATGCGCACTGTTGGAACCATGTTTCACGTTTTCGTTCACGGTCGATTTTTCGACAGAAAACAGCCTCGTGAACCGTGTTTATAATGGACAACATACACCTCTCGCTCCAGCAAACCCTGGCATGAGTAGCAACCAACTTTTTCCATTAGCCAGTATCAGGTGCGCAGTTTTCTTCTCATTACCAAAAACGAGTCTGGGCCTAGCCTCAGATCTTGATCGATTGGGCCCAAAATGGCTCATAATCCCGGGCTCCCTCCATTTTTCATAGCCCTTGAATAAAACGGGATAAGTCGGTGGCATTTGGGCGATGTTGCAATGCTTGCCAGGTGCGCTTCCAAACTCTCAGAGCCACCCAACAACATCCTCTTCTCTGGCAGAATGTGGTTCCATTTCCTACTTTACGACACTGTATCCATCTTGCCTTCAAGGGAAATTAGAGGCCTGCACGTCTGCCAGGCGGCAGCCTTTTATTGCACACCTCAGCTGTAATTGTTTACTCGCAGACCCCACCGCTTTTCAAAGCCTGGAATGCCACGAATTACCTACGGCTCAAGTTTTCATACCCTGCTTCTACTGCTCTATATGACTGCCAGAATTGGTATATCAAGAATACCTCGATTTGTCTCCATGCATAGCGAGCAGTTCTGATTTCGAGCTGGAACTACTGAATTGCTCATCTTTCTGTTCAAAATAGGGCTAATAGGATATTCAGAGCGTTCCCTCCAATGCAATGGCAGGTTGAGGGATTACTGACAGGGCTGGAATTACGATTGGGCAGCATTTTTCTACCTGAAATACCTGTCAAACCAGGCGATGATGAAAACCCTCTTCTGCTTACCAAATGATGGCAGTGGCTGGATTCAACCTATATTTTGACATATGAACTATAGCATTATGTATGACATTAGCATTGTTATGCAGGAACGCAACAATATTTACAAAAATGGTTTTTTTGCATTTAAAAAAAAGTTGCGATGATGGGTGGTAAACGCGGTATAAACACTTCGGTCCAGCTTCTCCATGAATGCACGGGGAGGGACATATGTGACCGCATACAGGGTGATAAATGACCTCCCTGACTTGTGATGGACATTGAAGTCAAGGGCCATAAATCTTCGTCATATTTTACGCCATTAAAAAAAAATATTTTTCCGAAGGTAGATTTCAGGTTAGAGTTGCTGCGTAGCTGTCACGGTGATTACATTTCCTCTATCCCCTACAGGGCTGGTTCCGACTCTATAACTCAGTTCCCTGCTCATATAGGCATGAGACACCCAATGTCAACTCCAAGTCTGCTTGTTTGCGTCTATAAACTCTGGTGGAATCCAAGGGGGGCGCAAACTTGCAGCCCAAACTGAGCCTAACAAACGAATCATTTCGGATGGTATACATCCATCTAATTCTGCCGTATCTGCCTCGTTTCCACGCCCTCGGAGCTTTCAGATATAGTGTTAAATCAACACTAAGCCTATGTGCTGGTAAGCTGTGTAAGCCGATATCAAATCACAACTGTTGGAGTACGAATAAATTAATAAGCTTTCAATTTTTTTCAATTTTTTGAATGCTGATGTAATGGTAACGTGGTGAAATGAACAGTCGTAAAACTGTAGTTAACCCTGGAACCGTGACGTGCGATCTTTTAGGACCCCAAAGGAATTAAAATGCATTAAAATTATAATTACAATTAACTGTTGCCATTTTAAAAAGTATATAACAGGAAGTGCATGTTTATTTTGAATTAGCGATCATTTTAGGCATTGTTCAAAGAGTGATTGCATATAGTCAATACATTGAAAATATTATATAAAAATTTTAAAAAATTAAAATATGGATGGGATCCTAAAAGACCCCACGTCACGGTTAGCGTAACTTTCAGGTACGTCACGGTTCCAGGGTTAATCTTCGCTGCAGTGCTGAATTCAAAAGTGGCCTAACTCCAACTGCTATTTCTTTTGGTTATTATAAAAAGTGGCTTTCTCGTACTTGTTTAGCAATATGCTATTGGTGCTTGTTAATTTTGGGGTAGTTCATTGTGCTGTTCCAGTTTTAACGTAACATACTTTTATTTCTCATGCCTCATTCCACAAGTTATAATTAACCAAAGCTCTACTCGAGAGCCCTCTCCACAGGATTACCAGTGTTCTGGGAAGCACGGTTGGTGTTCTGGGAAGGACTGTTGGTGTTCTGGGCAGGAGCATTGGTGTTCTGGGCAGGACCATTGGTGTTCTGGGCAGGACCATTGGTGTTCTGGGTAGGACCATTGGTGTTCGGGGTAGGACCATTGGTGTTCTGGGTAGGACCATTGGTGTTCTGAGGAGGAGGGGTGCCTGGAAGGGGTACTGGCATATCTCGGCTTCCTGTTTCTCCCTGGGGGCTTTCTGGGACCCTTTCTCCGGAAGATAACCAGGCTTCGTCACACAGACCATTTATTGGCCTCGTAGGTGGTGACATGGCATACGTATGGTCTCCCATACCTGACGTCTTTTAACCTGTACAAAGAGCCTCACTATAGTGCTGATGTATATGTACGGTCCTTGCAGGGAAAGAATAGCAGTCACGACCGTCACAAACAAATTGATACGCGACTTTGCCAAATTTCCTACCCGAAATATTATATTAGTTGTACAAAATCTTGATGTATGAGATTTATAACTACAGTAATTTACCCAGTTTATGTAAGTGGTAAGAAAGGAGGAAAACTGACAAATGTGTTCGAATAAGCAGCTTTCTAAAGCCACGTAACTTTCTGAGTAGCAATTATTATTCCAGATCCCACTAATAAAATCGATATATTGGCCGTCGCGAAAAGGGGCCCACCTGTGAAAAGGTCAATGACCTAGACCCCGGGGTTTTAATAAGTGTCCACCTGCATGATTTCAAGGAAGCTGTAATCTGCAACCCGTATGGGAGAGGTTATTTGCAGCTGCTACTCTACTGTTTATGTCGTGACACCATCTGACAGTAGCAAGAGCTTTATGGAACGCCCAGAATGTAGTAGGCTATTAATGTACAGTAGACTTGGTTAAGTGATGAAAATGACATAAATGCAGCAAATGGTTAAAAGTCTCGATATTCCTTGAATTATAAGCAGTGTATTTTTGTACATGTCACAAAATATTTTTGAAAAACTATTTTGTTTTCTGAACCTAGCTTGGCAAAGTCGCGTTTTCATTTTTTTGTGTCACCCTATTCCCCTTCCTGCAATGACAGCTGCTGGCATTTGATATCAATATGCCTGATTAGATATATTACAAGAAAAATTACTATGCCGTAGTTTGTTAGCTGCAGAGTCGACTACTGCACAGTGGACGCCTACCCTATCGGCAGGCCTAGTACCTTTCTTACCTTTCTTACCTTTGCTTTACCTTTTTCAATGAACTTTATGATCCTTGATTGACCTATCGACTACCAGTGATGAGATACAGCGTCGAATGACGTGAAACGCCCTTTCTAGGACAGATTTCTAGGAACTTTTGTCTCTCCCTGGACGCAACGACTTGACTCGACTCAACAACAGCAGAAAATGGAACGTTAAACAAAAGTAAACAACGGGGGGCAACCAGGAGACAAATGAACGTCGTTCCTTGGCCACGTTTAAAAAGTGACCTACCTTGTTTACAGGTGACCAGATCGTATACCTATGACGTCATGGACCAGAATTTAGGAACGTGTTGGTAAATACGGGTTAACCAAACGGCAGCTTGAGTGATTCACAACATTTGAAACGAACCTTGCGTCGCGTCGGCTGCATGGCCTCTTTGTTCTTTATTCTTTTCGACATCTCTCGGCTAACGGCGCACGTGTAGGCCTACTACAAGTACAGTACAGTACAAGCATGATGTCCATCACCAACAAAAAAAAATCGTCTTTGACGTGACATTTTAAGCTCATGTTACTTTTGTTACTGAAATTAACCAGATATTCTAAGTCGGTGATTATAATATGTAATTTTTGAGCAAACTTTCCGAAATGCCGAACCCTGACTTTAAGTAGTAAGGTGTAAGGTAGTGCTGGAAATATCTGATCGAATATCGATATTAGTAATGCGCAGTAGCTCAATATAACCTGTGTTGATTTTTCCAAAAGTCCGCTCCACATCCAAAATCCTGGTGTTTTCACTGGGATATAACAAACACCCTATTACTTAATAGGGTCTTTGGTAGAATACGGACAATATGAAAGTAGCAGTGTTGGATATATTTGCAAATTACAGTATTATAGGCTACCGGATGAGTCAGAACTTCAAGTCAGTCTCCCACCAAAGTACTTGTTGGGCTATAATACAAGTCAAAAATGTAGGAGCAATGTCGACAATGTCAAAAATGTCAAATGTCAAAATGTCAATGTCAAAAATGTAGAAGCAATGTCGAAAACCCAACAGTTAACTATACGTAGACGACGATTAACGATAGTCAACTCTAATATTCCTTAATTCTTTCCAGGAACCGCCATACTGGTTTGGAAAAAAAGGTGAACATACGTTTCCTTTTGGAGGCCTCTGAATGAAAAGCGTGCGACAAACAAAAAAAAGAGGCGTTCCGCTCATTAAAAATCATAATCAATCTTCCGAGGAGGTAATTTCATCGGGCACTTGAGTTTTCTCTCGTTTTAGCCAAATGGAGAGAGGCCGAGCTGGATTTTGGTTACCAATTCCAAAAGCTCTCCTCCCACCGAATATGAGCATGACAAATGGACTCCTTTATTAGCACAAACTGCACCGCTTAGATAACTAATCTTCCGGAGCCTTATTGCGCCGATTCGCAGTTAACCCTTTTTTTGTTTCTATAGATGAAGACGAAGCACGCATAATATTCAAATTTCATTTTTTTTTGGGGGGGGGGGGGGTTTAAACTGCGAGGGTAAACCTCAAAAATGTGGTCGGATTTAGGACTTGGGTGATTGGGCACACACAAGCCGCCGCACGTAATGAATGCAAACTTGTTTGTCCTGCAGCAATTAGAGGCAACCCATAATGGCTAATATTGCTAAACAGGCTGACAGGGCAACGTAATTCTTTGTGGGCAATTTGGCTCTTGACCGGGGCAGGGATGTTTCAAGCCAGCTATCTCAAAATATTCGGGTGAATATATATATTTTTTAAAATTATGGATACAGTGAAATGACCCAGATATATATGGTCCAGCTCAGGTGCAAATTGTCGCATTAAGCTTATGTGCGGGCGAAATTAAATTTTCAGTGTGATAGATAGGATTGACGGACAGAATCTTCCATTACATTGCAGACATTTTAAATCCAACAACCAAATTAATGATGCGAGTAAGCCCCGCGTGACGTAGCCTCTGGCGCTATTCGTTATAATGCTAGTATCCCAATTAATAGCGCTCTAAATATCCTTCATACTGAGCAGATGCAAAAGAGTTATAGCCGGATTTGAAAGTGTGTAAAATGAGATTAATTGACATATGTTCAAAATATGAACTATGTGGGCATTCAATATTACGAAATTGAGAGAGGGCAGCTGAAACGAGCAAGTTGCGAACGTATAAATATAATATTAATATTCTCCTTATGCACTCATGCCCAAAGTTTAAGGGCATTTATAAAAGGCCCTTCCAGCACACCGTTGCCATTTTGCAGCGCCTTTACAAGGCAGCTGTGGTAATTTATACGTGGGCACTAATTACAGAAATGTTTCCTCATTTCGACCCAATTATTTATGGGCGCTCATTGTTCCCAGCAGAATAATGGTCTGGATATAAGGGGGGCCCCCCCGTTTGGAATTATCTAGAGTGGAGGCTCCGAAGACGACGGCCCTTTGCTTGCCCGTGCCAACAAAGCACCGGGGGACTGGAATTCATCTGTTGCATCCGTTCGCTTTTCATTTCTAGCTAGGGATCTGGCCACACTGTGCAGCATGGCCACAAGCTGAAATTGCGCTAGGCTATTGTACTGTACCTTTACATTTTTTATGTGCAAATACAAGCGGGTGGAAAACTTGCGTAACAGAGTCCTGACATTTTGTAACACAGTACGCAGTATATGAACATGGGCATCGCGATGGTGATTGTTTATCTTTCATTGGTAGGCTAATATTTTGAAAACTAGGGGACCGGTGGAACATTCGATATGCAGTGTTTTTACATTTCATGCTTAAATGCTGTATAGCCTATATGAGCAGTAGCGAAATCTGACTAAAAATTAATATCGTAATGGTTAACAAAAAAAATCATTTCTGTTTATTTATACAGTTGGTTGCTGTCAGCGTATAGACTATACACACTTCGCGGTGATATCGGTTCAGTGAAAAGCTGTCTCATGGCGCTCTCAAGTGAGCACTCATGCAAAACGCCCCGGCAGGTGATAAGTGGGAGTGACCAGACGAAGATCATGATTGGAATGTACAGTGCACATATTTACACATAGTCTAAGACTCTAAGTGAATTGAATTTATGTGACAGTATTTCAGGCTTTTACATTTGTACCAGAAGTATTGGTACTGTACTCCGGCAATAAACAGGCCTATGTGACACTTAAGCTGAATGTTGTCTGCTGCGTCACCCCTTATCTTCTCATATAGGCCTACATACCTTATAGGCTACAAGCAAGCCATCATACGAAGTGCATATTTGTGGTTTAACATCGCATAAGTTAATAAACCCTCGAATTTCAGGTGAAAGCAAGTAAATTAATAATAATCCCGTAGCGGCTAGAGTTTCCTACTCTCACACCCACCCGCGTTATGGATTAGATTGGATTAGGGTTTTGTGGCACAAAGGCACATTACGGAATTAGGGATGTTATATAGAATCTAACTATACATTACTGTACAGCGATATTGATAACTGTTCCCTAAAACCATACGTTCTTGTTTTAAATATTTTACGTATAGTTAGGTAGTCTACCGTATATCAGTCTGGCAAAATCTGGATCGTACATGACAATTATTGTGTAGTTTATGTGTTTATCGTAATATCGCAGTAGCTTATAACCAAGGTGTAAAGTAATATTAATACGAGAAATTAGTAGATATTTCATTTAAGAGTTATTACGGAAAGTTACCAGATCACAAATTCTAATATTCCCAAGCAAAACGAACGGGCTCAGCTTCATCTCCAAGTTATTAGTCAGCATGATTAATTACAAATATCGTTTTAAATTATTCGCAGCATCAGGCGTGTTCCTTACGACAAATGCACACGTTCATAACACATTAAGTTATTGCGAGTAAAGTTAATTCCCATAACTTTTAAGGGGTCGCTGTATAAGATTAGAGGCTGCCTCTCCATATACCTGGCCATACTACAAGGACTGGAAATACCCAGAAGCCCGTAGGGACAAAATAAAACTAGTGAAACAACTTCAAAGTAATAGACTTTTAATTTCCAATTGTAATAAATATTCTACCAGGTCTGTGTGGCCTCTGCATTCTCTCTAAACTAGATTTTCCCTCTAGATACGCTCGCAATCTTTCTTCCCAAATCTTGAACTTTGGGATGCTTAGTTTTATTTCATTTGTTCTCAAGGCAAAGGCGTCTTTATTTGCCGGCCTACGGCCCATTTACAGGACAATGAATTTTCCTTCGAAAAGTTCGTATCACTCCGGACTAATTAAACACTTAGAAAGCCAGATATTATCGACCTTAATTTTGCCAGGGATATTGCGCTCCCGGGAGTCGAAAAAAAAACCTCCTTCTTTATGCAAGGGCAGTGAAAAAAGATTCTCTGCATTTGATACTGCGCACCATCCTGACTTCTCTTAATTAAAAACTTTTCCATGCCGTATCAATATTCAGATTGCGCCCAAAGTGTGACTTTTTCCCAGGCCATTGATGCGCTGTGCCATCTTTTTAAAGAGTTCATCAACCCTCAAATTCCAGCAAAAAAAAAAATGCCACATTTTAGATTCAAGTGCCATGTCATTTTTTTTTCTCTCGAAAAAAAATATCCGCCGAACACAAAACTGTGCAAATAGTCTATATTTTGCATAAGACAAAAGAAAGTGAAAGAGGAAAAAAAGTACAGAAGAAAAAGTCTTGGGAAGACGCCTGCAGCGTCTCACTTATTCCCGTTCCTTTTCTTCAGTCCGAAAAATGCAGCTCTTTTCCAGGAGGTGTAAATCTTTATTCCCCAATTGGCTTCATTTGCCGACAGTTCTATTCTTGGCGGGTCTTCATGGCCTCCTTTTCGTCTCTCTCTTAATGGCTCTCTGCGGAACTGTATGATGAACCAGAGATTGATGGATGGAGAGATGGATGGATGGGTGGATGGATGGATGGATGAGAAAGGAAAAGGAGATATCAGAAATGGTGCCAGCTAATAATTAATGTCTCAAATGGATTTGCCTTTTTTTTTGCAAACAAAGAGGATTATTTGGGGAAAAAGTAAAATGTGCAGATATACCGGTACCTCATTCGTAGATTCAGACAACATGCATAATAAGAATGATTCTATATTTGCATAATATTAAAATGCATTATGCAGATTAACAAGAGATATGTTCGCCTGTTATGGTAGTTATGGAATTGCTTATAAGATTGGTGTGCTGCTTGTTTATTACGTTGGCAGATTTGAAATAAAATTCGCTTTTGTAATCTCATTAATAAAATGATTAATAATAATTGATCAATATCTCATACACTAGTTCATATTGCAGCTACATAGTATACTGTAGCTATTTTGGGACGATGCGTAATTTATAATGCAGACGTGGCTTTCGCTGACGGCGAAGAGCTGTTCCCATAAAAACTGCTGGGGAAAGTGGGAAGATCGTCGCGTCACTGAAAATAAATTCATGCATTCTATAGCATTAATTGTGTGCAAGTTTACACTTTTAACAAACTATTCTATTATAATATATGAGATCCCTTGGTGATATCCAGTGCTTCCAACATCCCAGCGGTCCTCTACTCCCCTGTATATACAACCGATCTGATGCCTCTAGGAGCACGACTAGAGCTTCCATAATACCAAAGATACACATGTACTTGCATAACATACTGCACGTAAATCTCGCCTAAAACCACCTTTAACGTCAATGTTTAAAACTCAACAGAATGCAAAGCAGCACCAACCTACAACCATAGGTTGCCTAACCTTACTCGTCGCCCCCTTTGCAAATGACTCCACCCCGCCAAAAAATTGCACACTTTATGCGGTGCAGCAGTCCACCAAAAAAAAATTTTAAACGGCACTTTTTTTTATCCGCGAGCGTGGTACCGCATGTGTGAAGTTGGATTCATAAAGCCCACGATATGTAAAAAAAAATGGCATCATACGCTCTAACAACGGATTAAAAAACAGCGAGGCGCATCTAATTGTACACACTTCTTGGCTCAGAATTAGCATACGTAGAACGAGCGCTTCTGAATTATTGCTGTCCGCCGTGCTGCATATTCCAACTGCATTGTGATACCGGGTATGAAAATGTGTGAGACTCCGAAGCCACAGAAAGAGGAAAACGNTGGTCACGGGGGAGGGGGTGGGGGGGGGGGGTAGAGTTTGGGCTAGGCTTTAACGACGCTGGAGAGAAAATGTTTACAGCTCTCCAGAGATGTATGAAGAGCAGAGAGTCACAGGCCAACCCTTGGCCGTAACATCACATCAGGCTTTCCCCGAGTGCCGACTGGGGATTCATGACTTTAAACATGAATATCGGAACAAGGAAAAAAGGAAAAAAAGAGGTCTGGAGAAGACGAACCACTCGAAGGAAGATGGAGGCAACAAGGGGCCAACTATTGCACTTTTCGCCAACTTTAGACTCGTTATTAGGGATTTTTTTTCGGCTTCTTACTGCTGGAGTGAATTAATAACGAGATGTGCCCTCGAGGTCCACGATCAACTTTCTCAGTCCGTGCTTCTGTGTGCGGGATTTCTTTTCCTGCAGGTTGGCCAGAAGGCTTTTGTGTGCGGAGTGTGGCGACAGATGGCGGTTTCGGTTAGGGGGGTGAATTCAAAGTCGAACCTGATTGGGTGGGATTGAATCTGTCGAGACACGGCACGCAAACAATTGAGCAAATAATGCACTGGGCTAATTACGATAGCAGTTTAGCTAGATGGTGGAAATTCAGTTCGTGCACAACTCGCGTAAGTAACGGAATTCGCCAAAATGCGTTTTACTTCGATGAAATGCGCTATAAAAATGTCTACTCTTAAAATATGGACTGTAATATTTTGTCAACATTGCGGGATATACCTGATGTCGCGTGACACGCCAAAATTAACATTCATCCAATGATATTTTTAGTGATATTCTAACACGAAGGCCCATATTATGCACTTGATAATAACCTTCTTAATTCGTCAAAATTGCTTCACTGCATGTAACAAGCACAGTAATTCGATCCAAAATATTAATAGAAAAATCTGTTCCGGTGAATTAGCTATTCACGCGAGAAAAATATAAGCCAAATTGTTGATTTTCTGCTTGCATACATACTGTACCGGTATACAGTATATGGATATTTTCAAATTAGGTGTATATTGTACTTTTATACAATGCCACATACTATGTTTATTTACATGGGTGGATTCCTAAAAATGGTTTCAGCGCTTTGTTTAGAAAGCATGAATTAGGCCTGAAATTTAGGTGGAGCATGCAAGCATTACAGGAACTCGATTGCTGACTGTATTCAGATTTTCTGTCCTTTCCCTCGACCTGAATATTCTATCTGGCAGGAGTTTCGGGCGATGCGACACAACAACGTTAGAAGTGCTCACTGTTCTATTCTGCCACCACCGTCAGAGACCGGAAAATACCCGCGGTTGTGCGACCGTTTCTGAAAACTGAAACTGCATGAAAATGTGCATGGAGTGTGTCAAAATACTAACTAGTGCATAACACATATACTGTATATGCAGTGAACTGAAATGATCGATTCTGTTTAGTAAATTACGTAACGCATCAGGAGAATAGTTTTATTCACGTGCACGAATAACAATGTAGTCCACACCTGATGAATAATGACATGTGTTCACTGAATGCATCGGTGTGTTCGGTAACCCAACTTTACAGCGAAAAATGAACATTTTAAAATAAATTTTTAATGTTCTTAGCCCAGTGTTGTGGACATATTTCAAGGGAAGTTGCTTGCGTATACATCAGGCTAGAGTGCGGGAATAAGCCTTTTATTCCGCCCCATTGTTGGTTAGATTTCTGCTGCTGGGATATTAAATAAAATAAAAAAACAGAACTTCCAAAATCGCTTACCAAGAAGTGTAGGTGAGGTAAAAGCTGGAAATCTGTGAAATTTAATTATGTCACCGCCATGAAGACATTTTCACCTCAGCAGGTCCGTTGAGTCTTGATGTGGCTGCCGTATATCAAGAAAGTGACAGAGCCAGAAGATGCAATACGCAGTCTTTCCTTAGATAACATGAATCTCGGAAGCTAATTAAAAGCGGGACGAGCAACGATTCCATTAGTCAAAGCCACGATAACGATGCAAAAAAAAATAATCCGAAATCAACTCCAAAGACGAGTCTTGGAGGAAACGAGAGGAGAAAACCCGTCTCAAATTTCTCCAGCAGGATATAGGTTATCTACCTTCTGCTATCGTCTCAATCAACTTGCAGAATAATTTGAATTGGCTTTCTCTTTACTGGCTCTTTCCTTCCCCGTAGATCGGTTTTTAGTCTAATTCAGTTGGCCTCCCGACTGGATCAAAATACGATCAAGAGCATCTCTCTTCTTCTTTCCTCTACCCCCCCCCCTCCCCCTCTTTCCTACCAGACTTTTCTTTCAGCTCCAGCTCTTCCAAGAGAAGATGGATTTACATTAACATCTTTGTCACAGGCTACAATGGGCTTTAAAATATCCTCTCAGAGTGCTGCATGAAATCAATTAGAAAATAGCAAAAAAAAAAAAGTTCCACCATTTTGTTTAACCCCCTCTGGATATGATGAACTCAACCCTGTCTCGATATAGACTTATTAAGACTGGAAATATCAAAAATGTTCTTTCCCACGAAACGGCCCCGTTAGTTGTTAAGTGAACGAAGTTTTTGACGTAGCGCCCGGGCCCACGGGCAGGGTGACTGGGAGGGGATATGCAAGGTGCAAGTGCAATTCTCAAACGGTATATTTTGTGAACTCCCCCGGGTGGATTAGTCTGAGGAGATTCCACCCGAAACGAAGCCAGAGACGACCCAACTCTGCACGGGATGAAGGAGGGAACCCCGGGCTGGGATCGAACCCAGGACCTTAACATCCGTGGGAGCATACGTTTCCGCAGCGCCACTTTGTCTCCCCTAGGAAATGCCCTTATGCCACAATACCTAGCAAATACCATCTCAGTAAATACAACGCATCCACCAATTACGCTAATTGGCCACCTCACGTGACTTCGTATCTTATGGTAATTCCGGGATTTTGTGGGATTTGAAAGTAAACTTCCAGACTAAGTAAATACAATTAAATAACACAGTATTTGCAAAATATTACTTCGTGTTGAAAACAAAATTTCCCATCATACATCTGTACGTACATTTCTAAAGTTCTTCAGAGCAAACATATGGAACGAGGTCGGGGTGTGAAGTGGGGTAGGGGGGGGGGTCAAGGGGTCAAAAATGGAGGGGAAAAAACACATGGCTGTGCAGTCTTTTCCTGGGCCAACTCCATCCGCATTCCTCCTTTTACCCATCCAATCAGCATATCCGTGTCGACTGTACGCTATAAGACAAGCAGGTAATCTATCACAGATATGTACCCCTATCTTTACCAGCACCCCAACATACCCGGGCAACGCCGGGTAACCTGCTAGTCTTCTATATAAATAAAGCCGTTTGTGAGTCTGTCTGTCTGTTTGTCTGTCCGCCTGCCAACCGTCATTTGCCTGCCATCTGTGCTCAGCCCCAGGCCGGGAGAGGATGGAGGTGTTGGGGGTTGACTACAGATGGCAGGGAAATGACGGTTGTGGTTATACAGGCGGGAGAGGTTGAAGGTGTTGGAGTAGCAGGACCTCAGATGGCATTGGTGGGCGGACACACAGAAAGACAGACAGTTGACGGGGGTACTGGCAGGTGTTTTCCCTTCATTCATTTCTTCCCGGGCAACGCCGGGTGCCGCAGCTAGTACTATATATTTTTATTTTGTGTCTCCTCCAGCCTGCAAAATTGCCAACTAACAGTGCTCACGAAAAGGTGGGGCTTTCGGGAAATAAGCCCAAACACGATTCAGAAGGAGGCAAAAGAAGAGGAAGAAGAAAGTTTTTCTCCCAGTTGTGTACAACGAAGAGAAAAAAAAATGAGGCGAATCAGCGAATTTCTTCGGTCTGCCTCTCGACTTTTAAAAGTTGTTAGTAGAGTTTGGGGAAAACTTGGGAATAATGAGTCGCTTTATGCTAATTTTATGGGAGTTTTTTTGCGACCTGACCAGCTGTATACGTTCGCATCGTGTCGCTGAAGCGTGCTGAATTGCAGGTTACAATAACGGCATCAATTCGCAGTTAATTTGCAAAAAAAAAGTGAGGTTCAATTTTGAGCGTTTGGTATAAGCCCTGGAGGTTTTTGGCACGGATTTGGAACTACACTGGCGTTGTAGTCGCCACAAGGCCTATCTGGATAATCTCCTTCTTTCATACAATTCACGTCCAACTACGTGGCTTATGCCCCTCACGTCCCCACCAGACTGAAAAAAAACTCGCTACAAAAAAACACATAAAAGTGAGCTGCTTGGTGGGTACAACAAAAGACTGGTCCCCCAAAACTGCGAGTATACGTGTCGCAGTTTTATCTCTTTTCAGCTGGAAAATGGCTACTCGCCTCGTGACGAGGGCAGTCGTCATCTATCCCAACTTACATTCTCCCCTTTTCCTTCGCAAAAGAAAAAAAAAACCAAGGAACGTTAAAAAAAACCCCTAGCACCATTCGCCCTTAAAATGCCACATCCTTCAAACCACCAATCACAGTTATTCCCAGGAAATTCAATCTCCCGCACCAGTTTTGTTGGATTAATGTAATAAACGGAGAATCGATACGTTGAGTGCACATAAATCCCACACTAATAGACTGATCTTTACGTTTGTGTCCGTGGTCCAAAATCTCCTCTGTAAATCAAAAGCATGGTTGGTATTACCCGTCCAAATTAGTTATGCACTCAGGACTACTGTACAATATGTCATTTTTGATGTAGTTGCATAGCCTTTCAATTTATTAGCGATTGTCACGTGGGAGATTCGGGCCTCGGACCCTAGAGGGGGTTTAGGGAGGATCTAGCAAGAATCGGATAATTGCTAAGTAAGAAAAATGTGGAGGTATGCGACATTCAATGGAGATTTAAATGAAGGTTGCACTTCGGCCTGATCAGATTCAGGCAGATGGAAAGGACTGGTATAGGAGAGAACTTTTAGCTACTCTAGTCCAAGTAGGTACATAAATAAAAAGGAACGAGTCGAAATGGAGAAACGAGGGTTGAATACGCAGTACCAAAGGAGCATTTTGTTGATTGCGACGAATCGATATTCTCTCAGGGAGGCATCGCCTGTTTACTTCTAGAAACAAAAAAAAAGTGAGCGATGCTTTCGTATGCAGAAGAGCATCTTGTACAAACTCATCGTGATATCTATTTTGTCAGAAAATGGTCCTTAGAAAAAGTATTTGTGCGTCCGAGAAAATTCGCTAGCATCAACCCGGCTGAGTATACGAAACTATCGATAAAGCGAGTCACGTCCCAGTGTCACTCAGTCACGGAAGTCCAGGGTTCTGTGGACCATGATATCCCCTAATAACACGGTACGTCGAAAACCTTTTCACTGTATCAAGTGATGCAGGTACAGACGTCAGCAAAAGGTAACCTAGTAACTTTTTTCAAAAAACTTGTGACATCGTGGTCTGTATATCGTTCCAGGAAAATTGTACCGGTACATTTTGTTTATTCACTTTGGTGCAGTACATTTAACTTACCTGTGCCCTTACCAGTCGGTACTATATCCCATAATGTTGCAGACTCAAAACTATGACTAGTTTCCACTACTTGACCTGGAGCGTTGTAATCGTGTTGAACGATAAGGGTTGTTATAAGCCCATAAATTAAGCTTGAGGGTCGTCCGCAATACACTTTTAACCATTTACCCTCTCTAGAGAAGGTAAATGGTTAAGAGTGTATTATAAGTGTGGACCTAACCTATGTGGTTGTTAGGGCCATTTACAAAGGACAGCTTAATCTATACCTCGTCAAGATCCACTNTCTCTAGAGAAGGTAAATGGTTAAGAGTGTATTATAAGTGTGGACCTAACCTATGTGGTTGTTAGGGCCATTTACAAAGGACAGCTTAATCTATACCTCGTCAAGATCCACTTCACTAATTTGATTGCTACAGTCACAGTATTACTAACCCAGAAACGCAAATTGACAATCTGCCAAATATCAGCATGGTGAAATTCTCTTGTTACTGTCGGGGTCATTTGTTTAGTGTCAACAGAATGCCACAATGTTGACGTACAGTAAAATGATCAATTTGTGGAACAAGCTTGGTAATACACTGTACCTAGTATGCAAACAGTGGGTCTGGAGTAAATTATGTCGACTTGACTTGACCTGTAAATGGCCTTACATTGCATCTTACATACAAGCAACATCCGGAAATCAACTTACCTCCTCATACGGGTTGGAATCAGGGTGCGCATCCTTATACATCTCACACTCGTAGCAGGGTGCCCTCTGCGCAGACAGTCCAGGCAATTGGCGGAAAGTGGTGGCCATCAGCAAGAAGCTGGCCAAAACCACCATTTTGGCCTCCCCAACCATTCTCCTTCCTATAAAGAGACAAAACAAAGAATGGTCAGCAACTAGCATGCATGCTCGTCACTCCACACCAACTAATTCCAGCCCTAACTTTGAACTCGTAATCCAATTAGCCGAATCTAACTCGATAACTCTGATGACATTGTCATGTTTCGGACTAGGTGCCCACCTTTTGCCTGTCCAATTATTATTTCAGCGTGTCTAGAGAACCAAGAGACCAACCTCCAGTACTGATGCATATTGTTCTCACGTTCGCTTCTTCGTCATCTCATATCTCGGGCATGAAGCGAGCCAATTTTGGACCGCCGACAGTATTGTCTACTGCGCTGCAAACTTGGCATGCAAATTTTTATAGGCTGAATTCTCTCCGAAGGCCGTTTGTGTCCTGGCGTGCCATTTCCAATACACTGCGCTGTATACTTTTACTCCTCTCCATCTCGGCCTTTTTCTGGACCAAAATGGGAGCAAACTCGCAGAGCATTGATTACCGATTTCTCTGCTGGGAAAGCAGTCTCACCTGATTTGCTTCCCGCGCCTGCCAAACGACCTAATACATTGTATCGTGAAAACGGCCAACAATCTGTGCGAGTCAAAAGACGGCAGCAAGGTCTGTGGTATGGACGAGGGGGGGAAAAAAAGCATGTGTTGTAGGAGTCATTTTCAAGTATCGAGCTATGTAGATGTTGAATGGGTGGGTGTAGTTTACAATCACATTATTGTGATCGGAAGTAGGCTGGATGTTTGGGAATAAGAAGCTGTAGGTCAATAAACAAGTTCAGAGGACAAACGTGTTCTGGAGGTAATGTAACCGTCAGCACATTGTTGTGAAAGGTATATGGAACAAATATCTTCACCTTGCTAGAGTGCTGATGGTTACGAGCTGGATATATTTTTGCCAAGTTTTTTTTTAATGGCAATTATTCGTACAAAATAGTGTCAGTTTGTATAGGCGCCATCAGGGGCAGGCCATGTTCTCTTTGCACCTTTTTATGATGAGTTTATAATTACCGTAAAGTTCTTTTCATATCATCAATGGCAGTCGTTTTGTTTGTGTATTAATATGTTCAAATATGAAACGAGATATACACTGTACTGTACATACCTTTGATCCGAATACAAATATTTGAAAATTAAAAAATGCTGGTTTGTAATAAAAAGCAGGTCGATGATTTTGGTACACCAAACGATGAGTAGACTATAATGGCTTGTAAATGTTGCCACCACTCATAACTTAGAACGTCTGAAAATATGACATAAAACATTTTTGATCTGAGATCTTCAATTTTTTACGATTTCAACTGAAAAGGGCTATACAATTCACTTTTGTATTGGGACAGCCTAGTACACTTAATTTGTCTCAGCGACTGCATACTATGCGATATCACAATACAAGTGCTTAACCTAACCAACTCATGAAGACACTACAATCCCCACCCGTTCCTTTCTACACGAATGAAAAGGCGAGAACTGCAGTAACCGTCCATAAGTATCCCATTCAAAGAAAGCACGCAGCAACTGACAATCGGATCAAGCTCTAATAGACTCAGGAGCAATAGACATAGCCACTTTCCACTTAAGAAAGGGAAGCATTCCCCATCAGTCCCGAACTAACAATGGGCGTGTCCCAACGTCATCATTTAAGAGCCTCTAGTGCAGCAGGCGCGCCTCCGCGTGCGAATCCTGGATATGTACCGTGCAATAATGCAATTAGAGAATAGAAATGCAGAATAATCATAGAGAGACCTAGGCCAAGTGCTCCTCTTTCCCAGCCCCCTTCCTTTCCCTCACTTGAATTCCTTGCGGAGCAGCGCCAGCAATGCCAATTAACTTGCAAATGTGATTAGAACAGCCTGTTGGCTCGTCCCGACTCTGCCCCGCATTCGCTAATCATTTTGTCTTCTCCCTCAAGATATGGAATTGGCCCAATTGTTAGTCCTGATGAAAGCAATATGCCTGGTCTTTCTAAAGGTTGTTTTATTCAACCTCGAAACTCACGCTACATGCCGATACTTTCCATCAGCTTCCTATGTGAAATTCTCATTTGGATAGGGTTTGAGATGAATGGGCAGCTTTTTGATTTGCAACGTGATCCCTTAACGGTAGCGTAATTATTATGCACCGTATAATCAAGAACATAAAAAACAGTGTTAAATAAGCGGACGCTACTACTGAAAATTCTAGTGCAAACTCCACATGATTTCCAAAGCGCCATTAAGTACTTACGACGCGTCATAAAACCTTGACAAGCTCTAAACCCCGGTGGCTGAGTGTGCAGAGAAGGTGGTTATAATTTCTTTGATTAGCTAAAGCAGAGTAATCCCGCTTTATCTGCCATGCTGAGGTCAACAACCAGTCAATGTTTGCAGTACATGCTCAAACTGCCCTCAATTACTTAACCTCATGATGTGCGCGTATCACTTTTTTACGATCACGATTTTGTCCGCCTTTTTTGGCGGAGTTATTATTAATAAATGTCCGTGCCCGATCCCCGGTTTGGGGGACGGTAAACACTGCAGCTACTGTCCACAAACCATTTTTTTCCGGTGACATCAGATAAGGCCACTAATAATCCGGGCAGGCGCATCCAGTTACTGATTAATGTGAAAGTATGATGGGATGTTACACCATGTCCTAATCTGATTTCAATCATTAGGTATCATTTAGTCAATTGTTTCCGCAATTTAGCCTCGATAAGAAATCCAAATACTTCCGACAATTATTTGCTCCTGGCATTAATAACGAATAATAACGGTATGAGGGAGACATGGTGGTCTAGTGATGGTTACGCCACTGGCCAGCCAAGCGGGAGGCCGGGGTTCAAATCCCGTCCCCGTCACCTCTGCTTGGCCGGGTCTTTTTCCGCTTTTCACCTGACATGCCGAGGCAGAATTGCACTCCCTACTCTGCCCAGGGCCAGGAGAAAAGGCCTGGTGTATTTCACAAAGTCAGAAATGACTAAAAACTACAGCGGCCTCCCTTGGGAACCTCCCTTCCCCCCTAAGAAGGCTCCGCCCTATCACGGGGTGTTAAAAAAACACACACATAATAATAAAAAAATAACGGTATGAAGTTTGTGACAAAACGTGATTCCAGTTGACATCTTGGGTAAGAATCGTGCAACAACCTAAGTGTAGATACCAATCTGAGCAGACTTTTGAAGCACGAGCTATGTCCTCTAAGTTGAATGCACCTGTCAGATAGCAGGTTAATTTGTTGGTATTATAATCCAGCAAGCCGCTACTTTACAAAGAGCACTTGGCGTGCATGGCACAGTCACGAAATTAGCTCAGGTCGTTAAAACACAGCAAGTGCCAAGTGTTCAAGATAACCAAACTTTTGACTCCCACAACGTTTAACTAAGGCTATATTTCGACTGCCTCTATAATACACAGCACCTAAGAGGATTTGATCAGAACCAGTATCGATAAGAGCCAAATTTACTACGCCTTAAAGCCACAAGTCAGAACAAGCTACTGCGGCAAAATACACCTTCCCCCCAAATGCTTGACACCACCCAGCATGAATTGGAACCAGGCACAGAAGGATTTCTCTCTAGAATAAACGAGCAGTTCCCCGTGTAAATGAACAACTGCAACGCCTGACGTCCCGTTTCTAATGGCAGCCCTGGCCTAACAGTATTAGCAAGGCGTAACCTTACACGACTGGATCCCCTGGAGTACCCAAGTGTGGTGCAACAACAGTAGAGAAACAGGAAGGAGAATTTGGTGTGTATTTTCCTCCCATTTTCTTTTTTTCACCTTTTCCCTTTTTGTTCAAACTTGCTTATCCGAGGAGACCAAGAAAAGGTCCCACTTGATCCCCACTCTAAGAAGAGGAAGATGAGCTTCTCGATTCTCTCGTGGGAACAGCTTTTTTTTTGGCCTCTGTATCGTTCCTAATCCAATTCGAGTGCTCAAAATTTAAAGGAGACGCTCACATTGCCTCATATACGCGGTACGTAGATTTGGACGCGTTGGATGGGAAAATTAATTTTCATATGAAAATTGGTCCCCTCCAAATAATGAATACAATGGTCCAAATTAGGTGGATTGCAAAAGCGATCTTGATCAAAGCCGCTCATGGGTGAATGTGAAATATTCATAAGGGAACAAGCCTTGCAGCAGCAGNCTCCCATACCCCCCCCCCCCCGTCCACCCCCCTCTGTGATAATCGCGTTACGAGATGGCAAGGGAATCGCTCTCGTCAAGTGTGTATATGCATGCAGCCGTGTGATTAACGGGGCGGGTGTGTGGGAGGGAAAGCAGGGGTTATGGGAGCTTCGGGGCCTACCCGTCTGGTTCAATCTCCCGCCATAAAAAAAGGTCAAACCTCAAAACATGTAACCAGATCCAAAAAGCTGTTTGTTACTCATAATAGCCTTTTCTTAGAGTCAAAAATGGAAGGCATGTCACATGCGTTCAGTCTTCATCAAACTTTGCTTTTTTTTTGCTATTACCCTACCCTATACCCTTTCTCACTATACCCTCCAAGTTAATTACAGCACCACTAAAGCCGGAAATGAGTCGAGGTCCCCAGGTAGCAATTTCAAGCCTAATGATTTTCAAGTGCAATTGCGTGTCCTCCCCCTCTCTCTACACCCCGTCTATCATCAACACTTATGAGTGTCAGTGCTATACTGCCAGTTCGAAATGAACAATATGGCAATATTTCAAAGTTAATGTGCACACGGGCAGGAAGTTTTTTTCAAAAAATCAGTGCTTGGAAAACACGATTTCCAGGAGCGGCAAATTATACTGGGCTTGAAGGAACTTGATTACTGCCAGCATGGTGCTTTTACGGCAATAAATAAGTCTTGACTGGTCACGTGAGTTTGCTGGTCGGTCACTAAACTTTACGTCCTACAAGTTGGTAACCTGTGATAACCAACGTAACGGTTCCGAATGAGGGCAACTGTGGAGCATCTGAGCATATCACAGGGTGTCCGATGATTGCGACACATAATTAAAAATTCATATCTAAAAATTGGTTTCCTATATGCACATCAGGATTACATAATTTCAAAAATAAATATTCAAAGTGTTTTCTGCAACATTAGCCCTACAAAGTGAACAGGTATACCGGTATTCTGTCTCAATTCACGTGTTTTGTTGGGTGTAAGCGTGTAACCATATAGACACAGCATCCATTATGAGGGTTGTCAACTGCTTACCTTGACCTGGTAGGCAAAGTTTGATTTACACATGACTCCACAGGAAAAATCCAGCCAGACAGAGTCTGGCTACCTATAGGAGACCCTCACAAAACCATTCAATTGTCCCATCTTAATCTATGTCAATCTGTTTCCTAGGCAACTCATAATTGAGATGCCTCCTCACTATGGGGTTATATTAGATTGGGACATCTTGTTGGAATTAGTTCCAGCTGTAATTGACGAGGAAGAGAGTAGAATATATTCTCCAGCATGTTCAGGTACGAAACCCCTATCTTCCATGAAGATATAGGTATAGAGGAATGATAATTGTATGGCCTCCTGGATCACCAGGTTTAATTTCAATTGAATCTTTTTCCATTGGCCCCTGAAAAATTAACCTAACAGTTAAGGTCGACAGTTGATATTCTTGCATAAGGGACGCTATATGGCTATGGATACACTCAACATGGTATACAAATCACATGCTTGCTTTGTCGTGCTACCCAAGATGACCATGCTAAAAGTTTAGAAAAAACTGTTGGAAATAAAATATGTACCCAAGGAGAGAATTTTATTAATTTCTGGGTAATTTTTGCCCCTGTATATACGCTGACACTTTTCTTAACATTCGCTTTGAGGTGGATAAGTATATTTTTCTCAAGTGCGTCACTGTGTAAAACACAATAGCTGAATGTACAACTTAGACTCGATAGCCAAAACGTGTTTGGAACAGCTCGACCACCATCGGACTCAAAAGTGTGAAACCGTTTCCTGCCGAGCACCAGCTCAATAATAGCTTTCACCTCACATAAACATTAGTACACTCCGTTCTCTCCCTCACTATCGGTGTGCCACCAAATGCATAATAGGTTCCGGTGATTTAGTGCCATGCAACCGTCGCCTTCTGCGGGGTTCTCATCCCATCCAGCACGGAACGTCCTCCATTATGCAATATGGCGGCTTATGTGGGCCTGTTTGATTCAGGCCCAACTGGCCTGGTCTGAATGGGCACAAGTCCAACCTACCGTACATCACGCGCCCAAATCTCTTGTCATTATTTGCGGCTCCTTATCCTTAATGGCCGAATGGTTCGCCGATTGCGGAAGCATCCATTCGGTCGATATTAAAGGCTTGGGATATACCCGCAGAGCAAGCCATATCTCCGGAAGTTCCGCCTGGAAGATGGTCTCCCAAGACTTGAATCCTATGTGATTGATATAATTATCCTATTGTCCCGGTTTTCCTTCGCTTCTAGAATAAGGCGACGATAGGGACAATGCGCTTGTCCTGCCGGCCCGGACTTGTCATCTAAATTGGTCCGGATTTTCCAGGATGGGTTCGCCTCTAATTATACGTCCGGGGCCGTTTGTGCGCTGATATGTATCTGGTTAGGCTAATTCCGTTAAAAGCAACTTTGCGCGTACCCCCCCCCCCTCTACCTATACGTATACTCATACCATCCCTTTCCTCCTCTCCAGAGTAATGATACAAAGGGCCCCCCTTTCAAAATCGATTCAGGCTGTCCGACGACATTTGCATCAGCCACGTGCCCTTGCATGTTCATTCACACCCTTAAAATTTTCGGGGGCCTATAACAATGTGGATATCCGGAGATGAGGAATTCGGGCGCTGCTATAGGAGGGATTATGCTAATTGGAAGCCAAGAACTTGCGGATCTGGACAACAAAAGTGCAAGAAAATCCTGGCTCCATGTTGTCGGACGCTGCTCTTTTTCTGTAGCCTTTTCATCTGGGTTTATAGACGCCTTTCTTTTCTCGCCCGTAAATCCGGCAATAGCAACGACATTCCGGTCCAACATTGAAAAAGGGATGGAAAAGAATTTTAGGGATTTGCATCATACACTTGTATAGGTTGGGAAAGGCAATATTCAGCATTTTGTGCGCCGTTTTCAACTGACCTGTTTAGCCTACCATGGAACGGAGGCGTATGACAAAGTGGACTGTTCTCAGCAAAAGGCAGGCGTAACAAAATAACTTTCCCAAAGCCTGTGGCATTTTGGTCGGACTATATAGTCCGACCATAGTCCGACATATTCCGACGGAAAAGTCGTATTTCGGTTGTTTACTCACATTTCAACAGCAATGTTACTTTTGTTAACATATACGCCTATCTTCTCGTGATGTTATTTATATAAGATACAATACAATAAACAGTAGTGATTTTCAGAATTTTTGAGCAATCGTTGGTTTCTATTTCTCTGGCGTGAGAAAAAAATATTTGGAAAGAGTTACATACTAATAAGTTTTTGTGGAGTAGGCGGAGTATACCGTCTGATGAGTGATAACCGATACAATACAGTGTTGCAAAATAATAACCACACACTTCACACACAATGCACGTAACGCCCAGAGTTAATCACCTAGGCACCTCACAAAGGCCCTTTTTCGCACCACATCATGAAAAGGTTTCCGACACTACACAAGAAATGTATGTGCTATAGCTAATATCACTCAGCCCAAGTAGCTATTTACTCTAATGTGTGACATCAAAGCGTTAATTACAGCGCCTAGGCTGAATCTGGTGTGGGTGAGGGGGGGGGAGGGTTGGTCAGCTCCCCCCAAAAAAGTCCGGGAAAAGTGTTTGTTCCGGTTTGGGGGACATGTTCACGAAACGCACGAGCGTTTTCAACAGCCCTGCAAACAAGACTGACGGACTCATTGAAACGTCAGCAACAGCAGGAATAAGTGGACGAGGGCATTCAAACCGTCGTGTTTGGATATGCACTAAAAAACAGGGTGTCACCGAGACGTCAAAACTTAAGGATGTCCGGTTGGGTATTACAACGGGGAGGTTCAAAATTAATAAACTAACAAGACTTTTTCTTTTCATACACAGCAAACCCTTTTATCACCAATGCTCTACAGTCACAGGCATGTTGCCTCAACTAAGCCCTGGGAACGATAATTAAGCCGGATGAAAGTTAAAAATAGCCATGCTATAGAATCAAAACAATGCTATATTGTATGGTGCTGTACCATCCTAGCAGGCCACAATGATGCCCTTAGGTGTTTATGAACGAAAAAAAATTATAAATAACAAAGGTTAGAAATACATGAATCCAGTGAGTCTCTACACAAAAGGCCCAGCATAGTCCGGTCGCCTTGGGTAGCTTATCCACTTGGAGAGCTGGTTGCTTACTTCTATCATTATATACACACTGCTATACTGTAATTATAATCCAGTGGTTCAGTTACCCAGGGTGACCCGATGAGAAAGGGAAGGCTTCATGTCAAAGTGTTGCAGGAAACACAAAAGAGCATATCAGATGTGTAAACAAAAAAAATAATTACAAAGTTTGTTTGAAATTAAAATTTTAAAATTATGACTTTCAAAACTGTGTTACCTACATGAATTATATATCAGACGCATGCAATTCAACCAGAGAATAGTACGGAAGACACAATGGGCAACAACGACTTTCAACCATGTCAACAATGAACGTAACAATTAACGGCAAATTGTGACATCAGGACCATTCTCTGGTTGGATCAATAATTTAGTGCTATCGATAATACGTGTTTGTTACTCCTGACACCATGCAAGGTGTTCATAATTATGCAAATAAATTTCTAGTGTAAACAATTGGATACCGCAGGGGGGATCACTTTATGCATACAGGGGTGTCAATTGTCTCCGCCGCGCCGTCTCGAATCAGCGAGATATACATTCCACATAGATCTGCTAAATGACGAAGTAGCACCAGGTTTATTCTTCACATGCTGTTAGACACCTCTCACATGTACCGCATGTGTACCTAAATCACCGTTAATGAAGGTGTCCACTGAACTCTTTCAGGCTGGTAGACTGCACATTACAGTGTTGGACACGTATGCCCCGCAGGAAAATAGCAATGCATCTGAAATGCGTTCGGTGCCAGTTCTACCTCCGACAATAGTTTGTAGCAGGTCGTTGCATGAGGGCCAGGCAATCTAGGGTCAATAGCGCTGACAGGAGTGCTGCCCATCTAGGGCTGCCTGTCCAATTTTGCCAGCCTCCTACAAGCACAGCTCTCTGGGGAATAACACAGCATGTCCTTCTGTACGTGACCTGCCACATTGGATTTACACTCAATCCTCCTTCGAAAGGATGCGGTCACCTCAAAATTAATGCTACTGGACACTAGGTTATAGAATGGGGGGAAAACCGCGTACCGAGTTAATCTCAGTGATTGGAGGCGGGAAAGGTCGGGTATAGAGGGAGGAGGAATTATTATTGTCGAATCGTGTCCACAAGCCTCTATCAGTCTGTCCCCACCTCCATTTTACACCTTTGTGATCTTTGCCAGCTCCTGGCAAAGGGCCGGGACGAGGCGACTCAATCATGCAAATCTCACTTGCATGATTAAACTGCGTTCAAAATTAGCCTGCTGCGCCTCGCCATTCCCGGCCCATTTCCCACCCAATTAGCGCTCTTAATAAATGTGTACTGTACTGTACAGGGCTCCTCATCTAGGCCCTATCTTGTCCGAGAGTCGCTTTAGCTGGCTGGCCCCGAGAGTAACTCAGTTGAACTGACCCGTAGAATCAGGGTGGGTCGGAGAAGAAACATTTGCTCGTGTCTCTCAAGAACGTGACCGCAATTTCTAACTGGGACCTACCTACATATGCTTTTCCGGGTGAATTGTGAGGGCCAGTGTTATGTAATGCAGCCGGAGATGGCTGGCTTAATAAGTATATCGGGGAGAATAGTATGTGTTTTGCGCTGATGTGACAAGAGGTATTACTACATGGGAATACCCTTCAGGTGGAAATGCAGTAGATTAGACTAGAATTATATTAGAAATTTGCATATGGGATATTGGGTGGTGAAAAATGTATGAACTTTCTTTTGGATTCAACTTCCTTACAAAATACAAAAATGAAATTATCCTAGTCGATTTTGGTGATTTAGAATTCATTACTGAGATGATGTTGATTTTATTTTCACTATACACGTGATTAATAAGTGCAATTCTTCGCGTATATGATGTAGGCCTACCTGATGATATGCTAGGCATCAAAAAAGGTTCTGAAAATCCTCTTCTGGCGCTACAAAACTCTTAGGTTATGTAAAAAAAAATATTGATCATACTGAAGTGCTGATGGTTGTATAGTGCCACGATCCATTTGTCCGAAACTTTGCCATAACATGCACCGCTTGTTACTTTTTCCCCCACAAAACTACATTACTGCTATTGCGAAATACTAAAGTTAATTATTTTTTATTATATGTCGATCGACGAAATCTATTCATAAATTGAAAAGCACATCTTGTCCCACATTGGCATTTTATCAAGGGAAGTTTAACAGCCATAGAAGATTCTGTAATGCCCTCGAGTACGAGCCTTCTTTTCAGTAAAAATAAGGCTGTATAACCTCTATTCGTCGAAGAGCAAAAAAGTTACCTTCCTGAGAATCGTCGAGTTTCTCTCCCCCCCAAAAAATCCTTCCGACAGTGTGAATGGTTACCTTTTCCCTCTCCTTCTCCAGGACTCCAATTAGGAACCTCTCCCGATATTCAGTCTCTCTAACGCAGCTTTTCAAAAGAAGAGGAGATGTTTGAATCAAGAGTCCTTGTAAAGGCAATCACACCGGCAAAAGATCCCATGATTACTGCTGCTCAGGTGCGCAGTTCTTCCTGAAAGAAAATCTGCAGCAGGATATCTCCCCATTGGAACCCACTGTCCGTATATAGCCTGCTCTTCCAACTATACACGAGGTTCTACAAAACACAATCAACTCTTCACGCCAGCATTCCTGTAGCTGGGGGAAAAAAAATCCTATTCTGTTCTATCAGGTATCGGCAGTCCACGGTGTACTGAACTACATGGAAAGCGATTAGCCTTAATTAAATCAGAGCCCTTTGGTGAAGTGGAAAAGGTGAGTGGGAGTTGGGGGCTATGGGGGTAACAGGGGGTGTCCGGGTTGTCCCTAATGGAAAGAACTCACGGCCACCACACACATTCACAAAAGAGTTTCTGCGTCCGGCCGGATGCTTGTGGCCAGGCCCAATGGGCTCCATTTGCAGACCAAAAGCCCGGCCGGTTCGCTGTTGCTAGCAGCATTTTGGCTCCATGTGGCTTCCGACTGGAAACCAACCGTCAGCCACCCTTGCCATCATCCAGAGTTCCACAAATTTCATGTCTCCAAGTAGGGTGTAGTGCACACACACACAAAAATTGCGAGTTGGCAAGAAACAATGTGCATCTGTCCTGCCTTCTCAGCTTGACGTACGAATTCAATTTTCACAGGCCGATGTGAAAAGAAGGCAACTTAGTTTCAAAAACACGCTCCTTTCACTTATAGGCGCGCTTTTGGCGGGAGGTGTAGTGTAACTGCTACTTCCTTCGGGCGCAGTTGCGGCGAATGTTGGCTTCAGGCAATAAAGTAAATTGCCACACCTGACAGGTTTATTTTGTCTTACGTGGGCTTTTGGGGGCGGTGGTTGCCGCTAGAATTCCCACGATGCGTTTTAGCTGGCTCTTTCGCTGTAAATATTCCAGGAGATATTCGTTTTCCGCTGATCACACCCCTATGTCTCCGGTATCTCATTATTCGCGTTGGTTTAGATAGTTACTAGGTGTAGTACTATGGCTCAAACAAGGATTGTCGCGGGTTATCCTGGCTTGAATGCAATCCATTGCACAGTTGTGCATTGTGTGTGTCCACAAAGACAGCTAAGGAGGCTCCGATGCCGAGCAAAGCAGATAAGCAACACACATTTGTGCAATGGGTTGCATCCAAGCCAGGATGCGACAATCCTTGTTTGGGTGATATACATGTTGCACAGTCATGTATTATGTCAAAAAATTGGCCTGCACTACAAAGAGTGCTGACGGTTGTATAGTGCCAATACACTTTTTTTTTGACAAATTGTGCAGTAAGAACCGTGCGACCATGTCACTCACCTGCTAACACCAAATATAGACCTGTCGTGTGGCTTTTCGCAGCTTGTGAAGGGAATTTCGATCCACAAGAGTGTCCTGCAGCGGCGCCATTCATAAACCGACGCCCAAGGTTGTCTAGTCATACAGTCATGTGCCAAAAATGGTCGTTAGTTGCAAACCTTGGGGCGCATGCCTTTTGGTCCACTTGGCTAGCACTACTGTCCTAACGAGCTCCCTTCTCTCTTTCCCTCCACTTTTTTCATTGAAGGACATTATGGCTGAAGTCCACTCGAAGGGAAGAAAATTGGTGAATGTAAGAGGGGAGGTCCAAGCTGGCATCCGGATCCCCAAGGCGGCCCTGCCACATTTTCTGCTTCCTCCTGATTAGATTGGACGCTCCGAAGGACCACTTTGAGAAATTCACTCCTGGCAATTTTTACTTTCGGGGTCCACTCGCAGCTCGCCTACCAATGTCAATGATGCTCAAGAAGTTCCAGATGGTTTTTTATACGCAAGTTTGGAGCCCAACCTACCCCTCTCAGCTCGTCAATTGTCGTATTTTTCCTACGTTCAGACAACCGGCTCAGAACATGGCTGCTGAGACTCTAGCGAACCTGGAGGCCGAGCATGCAATCAATGCATCTTCCTTCCCCACATAGTTTCCTTTCCTTCCCCTCCTATACAGTTCAAGGCCTAAATGAAAGATGCTGATTTCCCAAGGGGGAATGGGTGGAAAACCAAGTGCCACCGCCGACAAGTCTTTGTTGGTCCCGACACCTGTCAGTTCTCTCGACGTGGCTGATGAGATAGGACCCAATGGTTTCCGCCAGACTCCCACCAGATAATTTCGCTCCCTGAGGAACCAACCAGCGAAACTGGGACACTCCATAAAACGAAAAAAGGGAAGGCCAAGAAAGATGAATTTACTTTTTTTTTTACCCGAGTCTTAGCTGTCAAGGTGTGCAGCACGATAAGGATTTCATTTACAGATTTTTCATTACGTGACTGGTGACTCAACCGTGAAGCATAAGCCGGCAAGTCCAAATCAACAAGAAGACCACATGCAAGTTTATCCTGAAGGGTAGGCCACCCGCAGGATAACGCTGACTCATGTTCGCCTCCCAGTTACCCTTTATAAAGAGGTAGCACGTGTCTCTTTACCTTCTAGGCACGAACTTACCTTCTATATTTCTCCTGACCGTCCATATTTAGAAGGTATTTTGCACATACAAGGTAATTTATAAGGTAAATGGTTAAGAGTGTAGTGCTGGCGACTATGCCAGGATAAGTTTGTCCTAAACTTTTGTACTTATTGGGTTCTAAAAATGTGTCAAGTCCAGTTGACGCTATCGGAATCACAGTCGCGAATAAAGCCAAGTCCTCAACATGCTTCAAAAACCACAAAGCTACCTAATAATTTCACCTCCCAAGAGTCTTTCCTACCTATATATCAAACCTGATTTCTTTCAATTCACCCGAATTTCCTGGGAGTTCTCGAGTAGGGTGTGACTCCCAACAAGCAAACAGGCGAAAAGACATAGGCTTTGAGCGTGGAGGAGGTCATCGGGGTGGAAAATCATCCGGGGAACCCTGGATTTGGGAACGGAAAGGAAGGGACGAAGCGATTGAAAAGCGGGCAGCCAGGAAATTGAAATTACATCCAGCTTCATACTTCGAAATGGACCCGGCCAGCGAGATGGACATATTTTTAGGGAGAAGAAGACGGATTTATTTGTTAGAAGAGTGATGTAATCCTGCCGTTTTCTTGCTTTTCGCTGGAAAAATTCCCTACTGACTCAGATGCCTCGGCGCGTTTTTTTTCTTCTTCATGTATTTTTTACCCCCTTTCCTCTCTTATGCCTCTCGACTACCTGTCACCTTGCATCAAACAACTTTGTCCAAACGAGGCAGGAGCGAGGGACCATTTCAACCAGATTCCCGTCACAACTCATATTTTCGGTCCATGTCACTCACAAGCCTGTTCCTTCCTGGCAGCAAACAAATGTCCGGGGAAATACCATACCTGCTCTGTCCTGTTAATTATTGCGGCAATTATGGCTAACCAGTTTGTCCAAATTTGCAGAACCAATAAATCCACACTATGATAATTATCACTTATTGGTTTATCGAATGCGCTAAGTACACGCAGAAATGAAACTACTGTAGCGATTTATAATACTTAAGAGTACAGGTACACGCGGTATATCTCGCACCATATCACAATGTACTGTATAACGGTGAAATGCGTTTAGTATTGCCGTTTTGGGACCGTGAGTGTGTATCCCAAAGGAAAGAGTTTGTTTACAGTTAAACATCTAAACAGTTAAACAGTAAATTGGAAACATCATAATTGCTGAAACACATCCGTTCTCCCTCCCCGTCATTGCCTTTAATTATGATTCCAATTAAGGTAAATAATCAAATCCATTAATTAATGAAGTGCTTACTGCAACAATGGGCTAACCCACAACGTAGCCGTAATGGTGGAAATGGATAATATTCCTTATACACTGTCACTTCGGACATGTGCCAAAATATGGAGATTTGTAGAAATGTGCAATAAATGCATTTTCCCGTCACGTTAACATTAGAGTTAATTTTATCCGATTTTACAAAATGTCGGTTAGCCCATTGTTACAATAAGCGCTTCAAAATGTATTATTTAAGCTAAATTTCAACTGTAAAAATTCAGTAAAAAATTGGTCGAGTCCTAAAAACTTTCTTTAATTCGCAAATGGACGCTGAGCCTACCCCCCATCAAAAGCTTGCAACTGACCCATAACCTTATAGAACACTGGTAGGATGCACCGAATTATCGAGTGCTCTGAGGCGACTCGTTCTAGTGTCGTTTGCAGCCCACCTCACAGATCGCACCACTGACTCCCAATTTTACCCGTCCCTAAAAAAAATAACGAAAAAAAAGCACCACACACCTACATAATGCAGCAGTGTTACAATACGCACGGTTAATCCTCATGCTGAAGTTGCCATCAAAGAAGAAGCAAAAAAAAAGTTCGCTTGATCTTTTCCCATCCCAGAGCTCAACTCTTTTGCTCACATTGACTGGGAAGCGTTGGGGAAGATCTTTTCAAAGAGTTAGCGAACACTTGAGTTTTCCACAAGGCCTTCGAACTTGCCTGGCCCCTCTGGTGTGTTTAAATGGTCCAAACTCTCTTCATGCATGGCTCTACGTAATAAATATTAATTGACTCATATTTTACCAGATTTCATTATTTTAGCATGGTTTAGTTGTTCATTAATTAATTTCGCATTTTACAGAGATGTGAATAGAAATAATATGTATGGTGCATATCATTACCATTAGACCGGAATGTTGAAAAATGTCAGTTTCATGGTAGAAAAAGCTGCCGGATTGGGCAGTTTTGTTAAATAGAGAGGCTGACCGTCTAATAGAGTGCACTCATTGTCACTATCAATGCGAGACATTTTCACGGCTAATTGCTTGCGCAGGTTCCGGTCGTTTGCTCCTATGGCATGCGGTAGTTGAATTTTGTAGGATAGCAGTCGAAGGCTCTTATGGACAGTATTGTGGACAGTGGAATTGGGAATGTGCAGTTCCTTGTTTGCAGAACAGATTGATTTTAGTGGGATACGTTGGAGAGCGGTCTGGATCATGTCAGGTGTTCTTGAGATATGTATGGAGTTTCCTGGCCCCCCGGGAAGATGAAGCAAATATGCAGGCTCTTTTAGGAGGAACCCATATCAAAATGTTGTTGCAAGTTTTGCGCTCATAAACCGCCCGAATTCGAGCCACAAGAGAGTAAAGCCGACTTGAGCTCGCATAATCAAAGAAACTTCTCGACATTTTCCTGAGGTAACACCTCCTCTTATAATACACAGTTGTGACTAGAAACTGTTGAGAATTACTATATGACCTTCAGTCACTATAGCCTCAAAAAGGCCATATTATGTAGCGTGAAATTAAATGTGTTGCTAGAAGTCACCAAGTTTGGTATTATCAGGTGAAAACTTGCACATTTCTAAGACAGTGCTAATTATTTTCACATGCTTGGCATGAATAGATAAAAATGACTATTGATGAGGGTACCTTTAGACCTCATAATTAGTGACAAAAGGCACGATTAAGAATTGCGAAAACCCGACCGAGAATGATGTACGACATTCAAGTACAGTGCCAATACCAGACAAATCATGCCAGCCACGTGCTAAAACTAGCCAAACACTTGCCCTCGATTTATAATATTTTTGTACCATATAATTTCACTATTCTATTCCAATTATTCCGTTCACCAAAGTGGCTTCATAAAAACAAGAGGTTTTTTCACATCTCCGAAATGATTATTTAGTATTTGTTGGGTTTTCGCATTAGAGGCTAAAATGAGGCGACTGAGGCTAGCGCCCGAAAAAGTTTCACTGATGTGGTTGTGATGTGAAGTCGGTAATAATCGGTTTAGGCCTACTGTAATGATAATGCGATTGGTCAAATTATGCAGAAATAGCTTTCATGGACTCATAGCAACACCTGTGTGCTCCCTGTGAAGGACAAGATTTGCAGAACTTGTGTATTTTTCTTCATTGTTTATAACAATGTTGCAGAGAGTATAAAATGCACAACTTTCAGTATGGTGTGAATTAGCTGAATTAAATGTTGCCATCGTGGACATCAATGGTCGTTGCATACCAACTCTGCCGGTGGAAGCCATAATGAAACACGAATTTTCAAATACTGTATATGCCATCAAAGCGTGCGGCGGTAGCAATAACCTACGTAATTGAATTGATGCCGGTGGGTTGCAACTATTTCACTCCTCAATTTAGTAGGTCATCTTCATTTCTGAATCCTGTATAACCCACTATTCTCAGCATTCTCTAACAATCAAGCACAGTAATCACAGGCGGAGCACAATCCTATCAAATCCCAATCAACACCTCGTTCCAACGACAAAACCAAATGAAAATCATTGAATATAACCCTGAACAAATTCTGAGAGTTAGACATCCAAAGTGGGCCTATTGTCGTTGCACAAAGCCTAATCAGGAGGGGTGACCTTGGATAGTTGCCCCCCGAAGCAGAAGAAAATGGAAGACGAATAGGGTCCTCCACTGGGGAAAACCCCACCCTAATCTTTCTCATCTTTCTCCATCTTCCTAGCCAGCATCCCAATTCCTCACAAAAGTCATCGTCTTTTCTCATCTTGTACCATCCAACCCTAACCCTCCTATCCGGCCAAAACGGGAGATAATTTGTATCCGATCTCCCCGTTACACAATGGCGCTTCCGACTAAAGTGAGTTAGTGAACAACTCTTCATATCACAAGATGGTTGCAAGATGAGCAAAAAGTGAGTGGTAATCAAGGCAAGTTTTCCTGGCGGCGTGGTTAATTTCATTAGCTGAGGCCACCTTTTAGGGAGGGGAATCCATGGCAACCGATTTGGGATGAACCTCATCCACTAACCTCTGGTAGAAATCCCTGTATAGTAAACTGAGTGGAAGCAGTGTGGGCGCTTGTCCGATGCTGTGGTTATGGTAAGTTGAAAATATGGTGCAATGTACAGCCATGATTATACACCCTTATTAACATTGTAGGACCGCTAGCCTGTGCTTTAAATAATCATTTAAAAACGGCGGGGTAAAACTGGTGGTTAAATAATCGATTAGTCACTTTCAGAAACTGGTAGATCTACATAATTTTCTCTCTGTGGGTTTGATAACTTGCATCTTACAGCCTGTGAGCTCCGCCAATATTTGAGCAGATCATTATCAAAACCAGGATGCACAATCGTCGTAATACTACGGGATAGGAAATTGAGACTACAATAGCTGCTATCGAGTATGCATCTCACGCCAACCTTATTTTTAAAATCCAAATAATAGTATAATAACAATCCAGCCTAGGTGTGAATCCTTGGAAAAGGAAGTGCTCGACACAACCCGAGAGCAAATTGGCTGCTAAGAAACTAGTTTGTGCAGTATGGTCCCGTACAAAAGAGGCAAGAGCAAAAGACCAGATCGCTTGTCTATAGTGTTCCAGAGAGTTGGTAGTGAGGTTGGAGAAGAGCAGGCTGGCGAGGGAGGAGATCGTCAAGTAAGATGAAGAAAGTTGCGGAGTGTACGGTGGAGAGACGACGAAAGCAGAATCCTGATTTGATGAAGCAATTGTGTGAGAAGGGATTCGAACGTGGTCTTTCAGAAGAAGGGGGTGAGGAAAAAATGGAGGAGGAGCTTGATTTGAAGACCTGACTACAAGCGAGGTAGTTGGCCATCAAAGATGCCTCTCCTCTCCGACTAATGGTCCTAATCGTCTCATTATCACTCCTGGAGTGTCTCCTCATTTACCTATGCAAACTCAGGCTCTGCCAAATCAATTCTTTCTAGGAGCTCTGATTGCTGGAGGGCCTGATTAAGGGGTCACCAATGATCAGGTGTGATAGGTGGGTTCTTGACGCGTGTTTGGACAAGAAGTGGAGAGAAATCTACTTTTGGCAGGATCCCAGAAGTCTATTCAAAAATGGGAGGGCAGCCAGGAAGGTTGGGTTTGGCTGCAGAGTTGCCTCAACAGAAGTCAATATGGCCCTTTTTATTGTTAATATTCCAATTGCCTCTGGGGAAGGCCTGAATTCGGAATGTCGCGAAAAGGGAGGAAAAATTGGCAGGTGGCCTTCACGTAATAAACAGCTTGTTCCTGGTACAGTTTCGCTTTTCATTTGCACTAGATTTCGGATTAGATGGGTGAGTACAATGGCCTAGAGCAAACCCCTACTTTGTGGTAGCCTCTAGGTTCTCGAGCTGAGGTTGCTAATATATAGAGTCGTGACTCGTGTGTCACAGGAAGTGTACTGTACAGCATTTGAAGGGTGCTAGAGTTAGATACCACTGTGCAGTGTGCACTAGCCAGGAGGTTCACCTTGAGAGCGTAGTGGCGGGCTGTAAAATGCTAAATGCCAATATTATGCTACCGCTGTTCCGAAAGGGGGTGACATGCGTGATACCGCTCTTACGAGTTGCCGTGTCACCGAATTACCGGTGGCAACAATAATCCGAAAATACAACCTACAGTCAGAAGCTGTGGGATGAGGAGCAATACTGATAACAGTGCTTGTATAATAACTATGTGCCACTACTATGATCGTAATCGGGTCACAGATAAAATTACTGTTTTACCGTGACGATAAAACCACAAAGTAAATTAATTCTGCATGTATGGTCAATATACTGTATGTAAAATATGAATCACAAACCGACGAATAAAATAATAATCAGTGCAGACAACTAAATTGACAATATGACTTGTTTTACAGTCCTAATACAGGTGAATGCAGTGTATTTATAATCTGACGGGTTGTTACCATAATTTGACACAAATCCAAGTGAAATATCCCCGTGCAACAATACTGTACACCTGGACATATTCACGTCTCACGTGGCGAACTGCCGGGGTAAAATTAGGGTTTACCCTTGTAATGAAAATAGATGTGGAATATTTTGGAAACTGCAAGCTGCGAGAAGCACTGTACACACTATATGAACGCATATTATTGAAAGGGAAAACTTCACGAGAAACGCCTCATTGGCATATTCTGCAGCACTAAGTAGGCAGTTTATTTACATTTTATGCAATCTAATGAAACCTGTATATAACGAACTCTGTTGTCTTCCCATAATTATTTTCCCCAATTCTCTCTTTACTTACGAGTGATAATCCCGTAACACAACATGGTGCACACAACCCTGCCGTATTATAAAGTGACTGTTCTCTCATCGCTTTTGGACAGCACATCATTTCACTGCCGCAGGCTTGTCGTCCCATTCAGTTTTAAAATAACACCACTCAATATACACACCGCAATATCTGACACCCGCAGCTCTATTCACCATTTATTCTGAACAAATATTTCAGCTCTGAACTATACAAAAAAAAAATCACGCAATAATAATAGATAAGGCTAGGGATAATTCGGAGCCAACACGCTTTTTGGATCCCAAATATATGCATCGATATTAATGCAGCCTGTGCTCTTCCCAGTCTCGTTCACTACGTTAAAGACCCAACGATACTAGTTATATTCAGCAGCCAAAATAATCCCTCTTGCAGCAGAGGTTGAATATTTTGGGAAGCTCTCCCTCCCACCGGATTGTGCTGATAAAACAAAAGTGTGGCATGGCAAATCCTGGGAGGGGGAGAATCCGCTCGAATGTGGAGAAAAACACGTCATGTAAGCAAAACAGTTTTTGAACCTCCCTTTCCTCCTAAATCCGCACACATGTCCTCCCCCCCCCCNACAGGCTGATTAATTATGGCTCCTTTCTACAAATTCGTAAGCTCAAAGGATTCGCTTAGTCTATGCCATATTTTTTGCTGGGATTTTAAGCCTATTCTGGAGCCTACTTTTTAAAAAAGGAGGGGGGGGGCTACAAATCTGGTGAGTAAATACACATCACATGGCGATGATGTTGCATTTGCACATAATTTACAGAGTGATGCATATTAAAAGCTGGGTCTGCACTCCAGTAGGAGTTCTTTATGGGGAGGGGGGGGGGAAACTTGTGTAATTATGCTGGACCGTTCGATGTGACAAAAGTTTAGTTTTAGTTTTGAAAGCTGCAGTATGTAGTGTTAACAGGAGGAATTTGCACAAAATTGTGGCGTTTGTACTGGCATCAAAACGCTGTGCTTTACTCTGGTTGGACATAAGTTGCGGGCGAAATGCAGCCTGTGCAACCACTACTTCCGCAATTGGCATGTCGTACGTTATGAAATGTAGGGTGTACTGCATGCTGCTGTAGAATATTGTTATACAGGGTGAGCCACATCTACTGGGCCAGGGTGGCCTAATGCAAGTCTGAAAGTGTAAGGGTGAGAAATGTGAAGAACTTTACAGTTGATGTAGGCGACAATGAGAGTTTCGTTTCCCTTTAGACTCGTCGTCGTCTACGTCGTTACCGGTTGGGTTTTCGACATTTATAACCCCTAAATTTTAGACTTGCTTTGGGCTTACGAGTACCCTGGCGGGAGATTGATCTGGATATCTGACTCACTCAGTATAAGATTAAGTTGTAGGGTGAAGTATAATACCCCCAGGCGAGGCATGGGAAAATTGAAAACGAGAGCTGATAGGAAACCATTACACAGCATGACCAATTTTTGTAATGCCACAAATGTGCTAATATATGCCAAGAAAAGTTTCGGCCTAGAGGATCACGCCATTATACAAGTACAGCAATCATAACAAGGGGGAAATAATTACATTTTTCTATAACTTTCACCTTGCTAGAATGTCGATGATTGCTTATTTCCAAGCTACAAAACTTTTTTGACATATACAGTAGAGTAAATTATAATAATCAACATCTTGCATTTCACAAAAACTCTGCTAACTCTCCAAGCACACGTTGTTAACAAATACAATGCCAATTACTACTATGAGAGGATCTTGCGAGAGCAATATCAGTAGCCTATAACAAGCATAAGCCAAAGAAAAATAGCCTGTGGATGTTCATTCATGACAAAGTTGCTGGGATAACGATGGTACAATAGAAAGTGATGCAGTTGCCTATACACGCATGATTGCAGAGCAGTGAGCAACTTGTGACGACTGCGACTGCCCATATATCAAGTAATATTGTAATCTTGCGCAATGGCCTGGTTCGTCAGGCAGCTGGCCAGAACAGTATATTAATGCTGACATCTATGTTCCTAAAAGTAATTCAACAATGCCTCTGTGACACTATTTTCCTAAGCAACTGTCAGTGTGAGGATGTGATCAAATAAAAGGAGAAGAAATTGGGTCCAAGCTATACAAACGAATATTACTAGTCATCATGATGATATAAGCTGAGGCACTTGCTGTAAATACGTATAAATCCTGAAATTGTGTTCTGTATGCATATGTGTTTTGCTTACGATGTCACCATGTGAGAGCGGTGCTGGTTAATTGCAACTTACGGTTGTCTCCAGAGTTTAAAACCCAACATTTACACAAGCTCTGCCCGCGAGAGTGACCATCACTTTGATGTTACTCTATGATATCATGTGTCTTATTAGGCATGTAGAGTGGCGTGGGAATTTTTAGCAAGCTGAGCGCCATATACAATGTAACCAGCTATACCTTCACAGAACTGCGCCATGACGACGCTAACCCACACAAATTGCGCAAATAATTGAAGGGGTCGGTGCAATACTGCCCTAACCCTCCCAAACCTGATTTTGAGAAAACTGCAGTTGAAAGTTTGAGAGGCCATATACATCCCATATACCATGTGACTTATTTCATTTGATTTCTCAGTGACCGATGGCAGAAACTGCACAATTTCAATGGATTTTATTAGATACATGAGTGTAGTACATGGAAGTGTGCTTAACTCAATTTGTGTCATTTGGTGGGTTAGGGCGGTATTGCACCGACCCCTTCAATTAGTAACATGTAATGCTGATTTATTCTTGTACCGGGATCAGACACCATTTGCCTTTCAACGCATGGTAAGGGAATGAGATGGTAGGCCCTACTCTGTACAAGGAAAACTCGTGCAGACAAGTTAAAAGTACTGTATAGTATAACGAGTAAAACTAAGGCACGGTTGATGCATGCTGGTACTATCCGGGGTGTTTCAGAATGAGCTCAAATTCATAATTATTGGTAACAATATCGCTCCTCTCCACTTCAAACGTGAACATAATTCGACAACAAATGGACGCTGTTCTACCAATACAAATGAATGTGATCTTAATTTTTTTTTAAACCCATCGTACGGTATGTCAAAAAATGCATCCAACTAACATGTCCTATTGGTATATCTTCTCAATAATATTTCACCTAATACTGTCAACGATGTTTGTTTGCATGTCCACTGGAAGTTATCTCTATCCCCACTGGGTGCGCCACCTCTCTGACTACGGTACCTGGTGTCCAACAAGAATTATTGTCGCAAGCGGCAGCGCACGAACTACAGTCTCTCGTATACCTGTGCTCGTAGATTGTAGTTCGTGCGCTGCCGCTGCGACAATTCTTGTTGGACTGATAGTACATCGCTGCTTACTTAGCCCCCCTCCCAAG